>JAMQGT020002349.1:0-51830 GCA_024447675.2 Pterophyllum scalare | reverse complement strand
ATTATGTCATCTACTTCGTTCAGTTACGTATTGCTTAATGAAAAGTTGTCCTAGTTACAGAGCAATTTACAGTTTAGGCATTGAGCAGATGCTCATACACAGAGTGGTAAAATGAGTGAGCACTCCTTTAGCATCAATAGAGCCAGACAAACTCAGACTGCTGTGAAAACAACAAATGCTACAGCATTAAACAGGAAAATGTCAGTGTAGGAACGTCACTGCTGTCAGGTGACATGTGGATATGAACATTTAAGCATAATAATCATCTCATACAGGCCACCTGCAATCCGAGTAGAAACAACAGTAACTGCAAAATGGTCACTACAAAAACATCACCATGTTTAGCTTTATTCAAATAGACATGGAGGAAATTAAGTAGCAAAAGGCCAGCCTAATATGTGAGTCAGGTGGTATCTGCTAAAGCCACATTTTTCCGTATGCCTCTCAGCTTATTTTAGTGCATTTCCAATATCGGCAATCAAAACTCCTCTCGCTTTCTGTCACGCAAATAGGTCATTATATAACCGCAGACCACCCAGTGACACCCATGACAGCATTACTACAGGGGCAACCAACAGAAAGAGTTTGGACGTAGACAAACATATCAAAGTGGCAACTATCCCCCCCCATTCTTTTTGCTTGCACTTTAATAACTGGATAATTTGGTAGAAGGTGACATGTTTATTACTTGGTGGTGGGTTTAGTTTGATTAACCACAATAAGCATCACAAAGCAACAAACCAGAGCTGCTTGTAATGTGGTCACTATCAACTCTCCAATCACAAAGCCAACTTACACTCGCATCTTCTACTTGCTTTATTTCCTCTCACAATGCTGTTATGTGCCAAATTTTTAAAAAATGCAACTATAAGCATCAATTCCTGTCAAAGCTCATGTGTGCTATACTAATTGCTTCAAAAGTGAAACAGCTCTACAGGTCATGAGGCTGCATATGGCTCACGTGGCAACAAATGATAAGTTAACACACTGCCTGCAGGCACAACTGCAACTATGATACAAGAATAGCTTAAATCACTGAGACAGACAGCTGTGTCTTTTTCAGGCTAAATAAGGCTGGAGAAAACAATGTCATGACCGAGTTTAGTTTTTTAATCATGAAGTCTCATCATGTAGTCCACAGACCACACCTTTGGTATAAATTTAGTTCCACATTCATCACTTCACATTCAGGCCTTCTCATCTTTTAATCCAATACCACCACATAAAGAAAGCATAACAATCATATTACAATCCTCAATAAAAAGCAAGCTGAAGCCACTGGAAACACACTATCAAGCATATCAAAACAGCTGTATTACTCTGGCCTTTATCCGGAACACTTGCTTTGGCTGTGTTTGAACAAGACCACAATTTACATTTAATAGGAGGTCTGCCCTCACTTTAATCATGAGAGCAAAAGGATAAAGCCAAGGCTGCAAAATACATCCAACAGTTTGGCTTAATTTGCCTGGTTAAGGCATGTTTACATAAGAGCTGAATGAAATTGAGCTCCACAAGTAGTAGTGAGCTAATGAGAGTTTCCCTGTGCTGTCGAGCACATGCAAGAAAAATGAATGAACATACCTTCATCTCTCTATGAGTCCTCTAGGTGACCAGTGTAACGGATCCCAAGCTGGAAAAACAGAGGTGGGAGAAGCTGTTAGGTATTACAGAGAGTGCCAACTTCAGTCTGCCACAACAAGACACGATTATGTTATGATGACATCATTTCTTCTGCTACACTGCTGGATACCATGAAGAAAAAAACAGGGCGGTAGAAGCTCACTTTAAATGGCTTGGATAAAAAACACATCGACGACTGCACATGAGACATCCTTCTAGAGATGGTTGTCTTTTTTTTAACATCCTGATTTAAGTCTGCAACAGATTTGTTCAAGAAAAAGACGGAGAAGGGTGTGTGTGTGTGTGTAGGAGCTTTCCAGTCCAATAATACGCGTTGCAAAGTAAACCGTGGCAGGCTGATCGCTCATTCGCGGAGCCTTTAAAGCCGTTTATGTAATGCCCAGCGCACACTGTTGTAAGTCAGTCATCAGTCAGTCAGACTTGGCTTGTGGCTAAGAATGGCGAGAGAAAAAAAGTAACTAGACGCTGCTCAAAGAAAAGGCTTCCTCTGCCTGCCCGCCTGCCAGCGAAGATGGATCATATTGTAGCTGTTTAATGGGGTGATGGACAGTGAAACAGCCGCACGGGGCTCGGTTTTCTGAGTACACGGCAGCGTGGTGTGCCTGCTGTCTGCACTGCACTGACTACACAAACGCTACAGCAGAGGATGACGCCATTTCTGTGGCTGACAGTAAGCTTAGAAAGGAGAACAGTTGAGAGCGCACAAACACTGGAAATCCATGGCTGCAATTCACCTGCCAGTGTCAGAGCCATTTCTCTCTCGAAGACCAGGATCGCTTGTGAGGTTTTTGTTACAGGAAAACTGCACCGAGACCGTCCATTTTCGTTTTCGCTACTCTCCCTAGTGTCGGTGCGCTGCTCTCTGCGGAGAGTGCGCTCGACAGCAAAAATAAAATAGAGCGATAATAACACAGCCGCCAGCCCCCAAAAACCTTTACAGAAATGTTATATCACCGCCCGGGCAGTAAAAACCGCGTCAAGTTGAGCAAAAAAAAGTGACGATCGGCCGTGCGGACCGATTGGAAGTCACTTTCCTAACAAAATGCTCTAGTGTGGCATTTCGCTGACTGTTCACGGAGTAACGATGAGTGGAGATTTGCTCCTCACAAAGAAGCAAGTCGACGAAACGGTTCGCAACAAGGTCAAGCTCGAGGAAGACTTGCAACGCAGCAACATCGATTTAATCCCACCACCACCACCAAGCACACACACACACAACATTTTATTGTTATAACACAAGCCAAGGTCGCAGCCCCTCGTTTGGTTTGGTTCGCGGAGGATACAATGTCATCCGCCCCAGACAATTTGCTAGAGCTGAGCCGATGCGAGTGAGTGGACCGACCACCACCGCCGCCGAGTCTCGGTCGTCTTTTCTTCGGTCCTCAAAGCTGCCACCGCGATTAACTAAAAGCGTCGAGCTCATTTAAACCTCTCCACTGTCCAAGCAAATGTGCAAAATACTGGTCACGCACCCACAACATCGAGAATAACAAGTCTTCTTTAGCAAGAGGAGGGGAGATAAGGAATATAGACAACCTTTGCTCTGATTGTATCCCCACAACTCATCAAATGGGCGAGTTCCTTAATCCAAGGTAGCTCATCTCTGCTCCAACCTACATTGGACAAGTCAGTCGTGAGAAGCCAGACGTTACTGGTGGCACAAAAGGAAAGCCTGACAATGCGTTTCACCCCGTTCAATTACATCGTTCGCCCGCTGCTCGACAGATCTCGCCACGCTAATAATAAAACTCACCAATTGTTTCCCGTAATACCACTTTTTTTCCTTTTTTTGGACGGCTATCCGGGAGCGCCGTGACAGGCGATACTCGACGACAACCTCCCCGAGGATTCCTCCGCTCAACAACACAACACTCCGGAGCCCGTCCAGGCAGACTTGAAACTATTCAACCTCGGAGTAGCGTATCCTTTCCCTGCGCTCACCATCCTCATTTGGCTGGCTACAGCACAACTTTGTTATCGAAGTGACCAAGTTTTTTTTTTTTCTGCATTCTCGGCCCACAGCTCTCTACTGTCCTGTCGCTAAATTCATTCATTCCTCTACCCCCCCCCAACACAACACAGCATTAGTTAACAAGTTAGCTAACGTCAAGGTTGGCTTGATGGCAGCAGGGAAGCGAAGCTAGTAAAATGTTCAAAATAGCAACGGCTTTGCCGAACAAAAGCAGGCTTACCTATGCTGTCAAGTTCAGAAACACTTCTGGTTTTCGACGAAAGTGTTTTAGTAATCCATAGGAACATTTATGAGAAAAATACGACAGATTTCAACGTCGTCCGTTGGCCACCGATTGATGTTGGATGCGGATGGGTAAAAGTCGTTTTCGCAGAGCTGCTGTTTGCCTTGTTGAGTAGCTCCTCTAGCCTAGCTCTTTCTGTGATCCTTCCCCCTCCTCCTGAGAATGATTGACGGACCTGATAAACCCCGCCTCTCCGAAAATACCATTGGATGGCAGCGACAAGGGAAACGCCTTAGTAACACGGGATTGGTCGAGAGTGGAGAGAAATATCTATGGCAAAGTGTCCGGAGTACCCTACTGGGTGGTTGTTGACACAATACAGGAGAATACCGAGACAAAAAATGTTGAAAAACTACAACACCCAGCCTTAGAACGCTGGTGTATTCGATATGCATGACGGAGCGGCCCGACAGTCGGAGATAGTGGTGGTTTTCCTGCTACTTTGTTTGTCAAGGGGATTCTACCAGGCAATGTAGAAATGTAAATGCAACGAACATTATGCGAGGCACCTAGGTGACATAGTCCAGCACCTCTGCGCCTGCTCCGTAAACGCAGTCCAAACGTATATATGTAGCTCATCAAAACTAGCTGGAGAAGTGAAAGGTTTGTAACGTGCTCTTCGGTGGCGGCATTAGCTTAGCTTAGCATCCAGTGAAGTAGCCGGCAGCACACAGGCCTAAAGTGATATGAAGGTCTGGATATACAGTCATATCACGTGCTTTACTCGCGGAAGCTTTACAGCGTGGAAGCGGGTGGTTTTATTTTGAAAAAGAAATATATACTGAATGGTGATACACCATTGTGTTAGCCTGCTAACGCTAGTCAACTAGCAGTCCGGCTAACCGGAATTCGGGACTGGATAGGCAGCAGGCTGACAGTCTGCCAAGGTGGGTGGAGTTTAAAGTCTCACACTGTGCTAGATGCCACGATAGCACTGTATTTTTTTATTTTTTTTTAAAGATCTCGTTTCTGTCATACTGGGCGTGCTTCATTTTTAATTCATTATTGTTGTATACGCTCTTAATTTAAGGGAGCCAACATGACACGAAAACAGACTGCAGAAATATTTAGTAGTTGTTTTTTTTTATTGTAACCGTAGGAAAAGATGCAGGTGTACAGTGTTTGGAAATGTGTCTAAATTGTGGTTAATTCAGTTAACCTTTCGGTGCATACAAGTTAAAGACAAAAAAGACTGTTTGCAAAACTAATGTTGTGTGTAGCTACATGCATCTAGCATCTGATTGAATTTAGTTCCACAGTATTATTATTCTTTGTCTGTTTATTAGACTTTTTTTCGGTGATTACTAGCAGTCACAAACCCGAAACAGCTAGACCCATTTGTTATAATAAGTGACTCTTTTGCAGTTTGTGTGATAGTTGTTTTAACTTATCCAGGGGGCTCATGTGACCCCTGTGTCACCACAACAAGGGGGATTTATAGTTCCGCCCATGCGTAAACTGATGGGTCAAAGTGTCAGCAGCAGAGTCCCTATGTGTAGTAGCATTTAGCAGTTATGAGTCTGATGTCTGGTACACAAGATGACCTTGAGTCTCACATTGTGCTTGTCATGTCAGCATTCCCCTTTCTGCAGCTTCCTGTTCAAAGAGTCTGTCTACACAAAACTTGTTGCCCAATCTGTCATCTAAGAGCCTGGTTGAAGTGTGGCATTGACAAATGACAGATACAAGTAACCTAAGATGAACACACCACAGACATCACTAACCAGATCTATACACAATTTCTATTTACTCTAGTGTGATAGTGTGCCAAACTTTTATCTTTCTAGAGCTTAGAAGGGGCTGTTTCTTGAGGCCTTTCTAAAGATGTGATCTTTAGGGAGTGAGGGCCATTGTTTGATGAAATAAATTTATGCAAAGTAACTGTTTTCTGTGTTTGTAAGGTAAAGGATCTTGAGATAATTTATGTATTTAATGTATTTTTTATTTTTATTTTTTTAAACAGCAACTCATTCTGGGTTGGGAATGAGTTGCAGGAGAGGAGGAGTTCAAGCATCTCCAGGTCTTGTTCACAAGCAAGGGAAAGGGGTAGCAGGAGATCAGATTGGTGCGGTGTCCACAGTGTTGCGGACGTGGGACCAGTTTGTCTTGGTGAAAATGATACTGTTGCTTTACCAGATAAATCTATGTTCCTACCCTCACCGATAGTGATGAGCTGTGGTGGGTAGTGATCAAAAGAATGAGATCAGGGCTACAAATGGCAGAAATGGAGCGGTTAGAGGGGGAGGAGATCAGTCATTAGGGAGGGCTTAGGACGGGAGCTGCTGCTCCTCCACTTTGAAATGAGCCAGTTGAGGTGGTTCGGACACCTGGCTAGGATGGCTTCTGGGCAGATCTTAGGTGAGGTGTTTCAGGCACATCCCAATGGGAGGAGGCCCCAAGGTAGATCCAGGATACACTGGAGAGATCTTTCAGCTGGCTTGGGAACGCCTTGGCATTCCTCTGGAAAGGCTGAGGGAGGTCTGGGTGTGTCTGCTTAGAATGCTGCTCCTGCAACTGAGATCGGGAGCGATAGCAGAAAACAGATGGATGGGCAGTTAAAGCAACTAATAATAATTTAATAATAATAGCAAGCCTTTATTGTAATTGAACATTTGAACTATATAACAAGAACTATTCTGTTCCATGCAAAACTGTTAAAGCATTAAAAAAAAATTAAATAGGGCTTTAAAAATAATGAAAGCATTAAGAGAAAAGACACATTTGTGCATTTATGACATAACTGGGCTTGAAAGCATGCCATTCACTACATAATTCAAAATTCACATTCTACACCTTGAGGTCTTAAGCTCTTGTAACATGGGAATACTGTAATTTTTATAACTCCAAATGCCCTTCAGAAATGCCAGAATACTTTTCTGCTTTTTTTCTTTCGTCAACTAGTCACTTGCCACCTGTCAATCCATAAGTAATCAAAACAGAATTTTTTTTTGTTGTAGTATATAACATCATAGACCTACAAAGTTGCAATCCTTTGTCTTTTTGTTCTTTGTTGTAGTGAGGTTGTTATGAGGCCAAACAGTGTATGCATTCACTGACAAACCGTATTAAATGCTTCTCAAATTTAAAAAAAACACCTTTAAAAATTTGGATTTTTTTTCCTTACTTTTTGTGTTATTTGTTCTTCATTATAGATATATTGTATAAAGCTGAAGATATGGACCGTGGCTCGGAAGCTGCTGCTGACCGAATCTTGCTGGAACCATACAACTACTTGTTGCAACTGCCAGGTGAGTCTCTTTGTGTCTCAGTGGCTGCAGGGGCAGAGAAGAGATGTAGACAAACAGACAAGCAGCTGTAATGTCACCAAGAGCCTTATATACAGCTGATGAGTACTCTGGTGACACTGACCTCTGACCTGCTCACTTCCTTTTAGTGTCCATTAAACAGAGTGTGAGCAAAATGTCTTAGATACTGAACGTGATAAAAGGCTCTAGTTCAGACACAGTCGGCACAATAAAGCTTAGGTGATGTGAGTCAGTATGTAAAGATTGTATGGCACTGCGGTACTGGCATAGAAGGTGTTAAAATATATGTCATATTACCATAACACACAAACTATGTCTGTCTGTCTATGTAATTAGGTTTAGAAAAGTGGGGGTCATCTTATTTATAATAACTGAGATTGAGTTCATAGTCTCCTGATGTCTTCATGCAGGAGTAAAAATCTGTCAGACAGCCAAGAACTGTGGGTTTCACAGATGATGAGCTCAAAAAGACTCAAACGCTAACTGTGAGAGCAAATGAGTCCGACTTCTTCGGGAGTCTGATAAGAGAGTGCGTGCGAGTCTGTGACTAATAGACGAGATGCACAAATGTGGGTTTGGATGTTGCCATATTTCACTTTTTATGAGGAAAAAGGCTCATTGAGGACTCCGTTCTTCTTGAATTATTGGTGTCTGAGGGGAAACTTTGACAAAAGGATGAGCATAAAAGAATTATGGTTCTCAAATACATTGGAAAAGAGGGATTGTCTTATAATTGGTTAAGCATAATCATAAGTTATAGTTTATTAATTTCAGCTTTTAATAAAGTATTCCATCTAATTTGTTAGTGTTTGTTTGGCATGTTGACAGATTTTGCTATTATGTTTTTAATATGTTCTTTTGCAGCAGTATATTGCTTTCCTAGAGGATGTTATTTTTTTAAGGCCTAAGTTATATGGTTTTAATTTTAATGTTCACCGCAGAATGGCTAGACAATAATTTGAGCATGAACCAATTTGCTGTATTTGTAATATCTTTGACTCAAATATGAGGCTGTAATTCACAGAATGATGACTTCTAATATTAATAAAATGGAACGGCTGAAGAAATTAGACATTAAATACTCTGAAATGAGCAAGCCATGCACAGCTCTGTGCATGTTTAACTGTTCTGTTTTTAGCTTAGATTCCCTTTCCTAGCAGCTGTTTTTGAGGCTTTTATTTCTTCTGTTTTGATTGGTCACTTCTTGTCAGTAGAGAGAAGCCCAGCCTAACAGCAGACGTTAATTTGGGTAAATAGGACATGTGCTTGGTATTTGTTAGTTGGGATGTTTCTTTGCTATAGGCATTTGCACAGTTGCACACTTTCTGTTTTCTGGCTCTGTGTTTCAGCAGATTACATTTTAAATGGAACAAAGGGTGGCACCAGGTCTCCTTTCAAAGTTGAGATGTTTCTGGTTAATATTAAAAGAACTGCAGTTGGAATATACTTCAGTCCTTTTGAGGTCTAGTGCCCAAATTGTAAGATATAGACAGTATTTATCATTATACTCCTACTAATCACCATTATGGCTTGTGCACTCAGTGGAAACAGCTTTACAGCAGAGTTCAATAGGATGAAGGAAAAAAAAATGCCTTAAATGTCTTTGAACAGAAAAATACCCATGCTTCATGTAGATCAGCTGCATCCTGCCCGTTCTTTCAGCTTTTTAGTGTTTTAGTCAGGTAGCAGCTCAGCAAGAGCTGATGGACTAATGTTAATGGGTTTAATGTTCAGCATCACTTAGATCTTCAACTGTTTTTGTTTAAGTGGCATTAAATGTATTTAATCTGTTAGTTGTGGTTATTTAGCCTCATTGCGCACTAAATACAGAACAGTCTGCAACCACAACTCTATAATTAACACTTGGGTCCATAAGTTTTTGTACAGTGACACACTTTTTTTTTGCCCTGCTATACCGCCACAGTGGATTTTAAAGCATGCAATCAAGTTGTAATCAAAGTGCAGAATTTCACTTTAATTCACACATTTTAACAAATGCATTGTATTGCAACCATTTTTATACACAGTTCCCCATTTTCAGAAGCTCATAAGAAATTAGACAAGTGACTGTCGAACAGTTTCATGGCCAGGTCAGATCTGTTCCTCATTATTTCATGACTTATTTAGCAGACAAAAGTGTCAAACTTCTGTTAACTAGTTAGTAGCTACTAACTAGAACTTTTCAGTATGAAGTCCATAGAAATGTGGATGCAAGTGGGGAAAAAAACATGTAATTGTCCACATGCTTATGGACCTAATCTAATAGTTACATTGACTGAAATTATGACCAAAACACATGTTCTAATAGGTGATTTTCCTGGTAACCCACCAGCTTAGTTATATTTGCCTTAGTATGCTTTTCTTTGTGTGGTCATCTGAAATGGTTAAAAATTCAGATGAGGTCAGTAACAAATACCCCACGTAAGCCAAAATCTCTGACTTCACTCTGCTCTAAATGTACAGTTATTTGTAAAAAATACTTTTGCATGTGCATGATTTCAATGTTTGAACCTCAGAATTATCTGGAGGTGGGAGGGGGTGGGGCTGCACCAGGGCCCAGCATATGATAAATGAGGATTATTTTAAACTGTACTCATTGAAAGGTACTCTAATACAGTCAATAATAAAAGCATAAAGGTTTAAAAAAAAAAAAAAACCTTAATGTGTCCCCCTTTTTAAAAATTTTTTTTATAAATATTGGCAACATGAAGTCCTTAAGACTTAGGACTATGTAAGGTAATACCACTGTAGATCCTGTGTCTTTTACAATTACCCAGCTGATTTATTTATTTATTTTTGTTCTGCTTTTTTGGCAGGAAAACAAGTAAGAACAAAACTTGCCCAGGCTTTCAACCACTGGCTCAATGTTCCAGAGGACAAACTGCAGGTGAGAAAAATCATCTGTTTTGCTGCCAGAGTTGTCTGGTGTTAATTGTTGCCAACAGGTTTAGCAAGGTGAAATAAAGCTGTGCTTGTTCAGAGCAGGTAGTTTATTTTAAAATGCAACCATTTTGCATTTTTATCAGCGGAGTTGTTCCTAAGTGTAAAGCTTGTGTGAAGAGCTTAGAGTGCACATGATTTATTAAAGGAGGTTGTTAATACACCTGAGGATTAAGTGGAATGAGACGGGGAAAACAATTATGCAAAGCTTTTTAAAAACTGTTCAGTTTTTCTGCATTTGTCTGATCCATAGATTTATTTTTCTTTTTAACCCTTATTTCTGCAGTTGCTGAATTGTTGAAGTTGAATGCATTTTTATTAACTGTGGTATTGATACTTGTTTGTGTAGCTGGAGAGGTAGGGATGCAGACTTGAATAACAGTGACTTGCATGTACTGTATATAAAACATGGAAGTAGCCACTGTGAGTCAAACATTGGTTTTCAGCTCTGCAATTTGAAGCCTCGGTGTTCATTTTGGCCACCGCCTTGTTAGTTTTTTTTTTTTTATGCTGGAAGTTGCCTTATTTGGACCAGTGGGTGTAGTGCTAAGTTATCAGCTAATGCTAGCTAGCTTGGTTAACATGCTGAATTCATAAACTGCACAGGTGCAACACACACAGACACACAAACCTGCTAATTAGTGTTAAAATACTACAATTACACTTCCCAAAATTGAAGCACAAACATCTGTGATGGGCTGTACCACACATGTATAGTCAGATAATCAGTTTAAAATGCTCCAGAAGGCACACAGAATGAAGAGGTCTGGTTTAATGGGGTGAGGCTTAGTAGACTCTGTGAAATTGGGCATTTTAACAAGGGAGTCTATGGGGATTGACAGTGTTGAAGACACTGTCAAGTGTCCACCACAGGAATTCTAGTTTTTGTCACTGCCCTTTCAGATTCCTCTTTTTTTTAGCCTGTTCAAAGTTACAGTGTGTAAAAGCTCACCACTAAATGTCAGATTGCAGATTTGCAGTCAACTGAATTCGGTTTTCTTACCTCTCTAAACTGCACAATCCTAGCTATGGTGGCCACTATAGGACAAAGAACTCTGACCGTTGTTCATCTGTAGTCAGTGTAGTTCCATCAGTCCGCTGTTTACCTCAGCTGCCAATATTCTGGATGTACACGTCCATTTACTCTGGAGGAGGCTGTAAAACTTTCAAGGGAGTCCGATATGAGTTGATGAGTCGGTGAAACTCCTGTCTGATTGTGATTCTGAGGTGAGTTGTGGAGGATATCCTGAACGTTTTTGTTGGCAAGTGTTGCTGGTTTTGCTGCTGTTAGCTGCTGTTAGCCGGAATTGGTGAATTTTTTTTATTTTTTTTCCTTTGTTGGACTTCGACACTGAGCGAATAAAGTCAAACAATGTTAAAATGTAATCAAACTGTTTATCAGAGGCAACGTGTTATATGTTTTTTGTTTGTTTGCTTTGGGACACTGTAGCCTAACATTAGCAGGTATAATATTAGCTTATAACCAGCTGTTGTTTATCGGGCTCGTTGTCAGCTGTCCAAAGAAGGGAGGGTTGCATGTCTAATAATTTTTGTGTGTTAGACCCCTGACTTTAGTTCAGGTGAGGAGGATGAGGGAGGAGAGAGAGCAGTGGTGGAAGAGGAGAAAGATAATAAACATGTCCAAATTCTGAATGGTCATGTATAGTTTGAAAGTGCTATTTGTGATCTTTAAATTAAAAGTATCTTATAAGGCCTGTTACACATGTGGCGGGTCTCTAGCCTCATACATAAAACGTGATTAGGCAGAACAGCAGTGTCCTTCTCAGCCACTGTATTCAAGATGCCCCTCCTTTGTGTTTTTAATGGATTATTTCTGAGTTTATAAAAACCCATCAATTTGTTAGATGTAATTACACACCAATTAATCTATATTTATTTATTCTTTTTTTTCTATTAAACAACCTCAAATAATTACTTTACCTTTTAAAGTAATTGTAGTTTTACAACTGCTAGTGACCTTGTTTACAAGGACAGCTGACTACTTTCAGAGATGACTGTGAGGTGTGACTGCTATAGGGCATGATGCCTTAGCTCATCTGTAGATCTGTAAATTGACGCCCACATTACACATTTAGAGGACTGATTCAAAAAGATCTCATATTGCTCTGATGAATGGCAGTTGAGTCAGTTAGAGGAACAAGGTTCATTCATCATCTGGCTTTGTGGGTTGAGGCTAAATTTGATGTGACTAACAGTACCAAGCCGTGTCAGATCAGAGCGCGTTGTGTACAGACTTTTTGGCTATTTTTATGACCCTGTTTTCCATCCTCTGAACGGCACAGACGCTTCTATTAAACTCAGCCAAAGAAAAGGCTACATAAAAAAGTAGATGAGAGCAAATTAATTATAAGAAACAGTTGTTTTTATTGGCTACATTATATAAAGAAATTAAATGCAATACAACAGACAAATAATATAACTCGATACGTACAGGTGTGCCAAAGACTGTAAAATGTAAGTGGTGATAAATGTTTTACTACCAAAATGTGTCTGGTATTACTTACTGAATTCCATACAGTGTGTATTTGTTCACATAGGTTTGTCTTTTCTGTTTCACTGCACACATTTTCTACACTCCCTTTTACGAGTTTGTGTTCATACTGGATATCACATCACCCTTTTACTACTAGAGGACTGGGTGAGAAACGTCATGATTGCAGGACTTCTAAATTGTTGTCTTTTGTGTCCTTTTTTTTCTAAACACTTTCATTAACACTCGATGGACAAAAGAAAACGCATACAGATTAATAGCAGGTGCAGTAGCTGTTGTTTGTGATCCAGGAAGTGCAATGAGGCAACTGCTGTTTTTATGATATTTCTAGATAAAATGTATTTAAAACTTGGATTTTTGAAGTCTTAAAGTCATAGTTAGTTCTAGGTTATTCGTTTTGGATCAAAGTGGGTAGGTCATAGTAGCTATACATCCTTCTATGCAGTATTTTCCAGATGCTGCAGTAAATTGTACTTTTAAGGCATATATTTGGTCTGGTGAATGTTTTTTAGATGTACTGTACTCACATTAATCTCTAGTGAGAGGCTACTACTTTATCAGCTTCTTGTGCTCTGATCACCTTTGTCAGATAGGGATTAGTGGATTCAAGTCACAGTCTGCTTCCAGAGTAAAAACCTACACTTCTACTTATCCATGACATTGCTGTAACATGTTCTTGGCTGCCTAATTAGACTTCTACAGACACATTGAAGCACACATACAGACCACAGGCAGATTGAAATTCCTTCCTTTTCATCTGCTAAATGAATTTCAGATTAGCCAGTCTGGATTTATTGGTTTTATTGAGCAGGGCCCTCACCACTGTCTCCTTAGGGTGATCAGGCTATTGACCCTATTATACTGATAGCATTAGCTGGTTCTTGTTTGCACTGACAAAGCCATCTGAACTGTGTTTTCTGAAACTATGCTCCTTTTATGGTGTCAGGTCTCATTACAGTTACTGTTCAACAGGTCTCTGTTTTTTCCTGAATGTTTTATAAACCCTTCACAAATTGAGGAATCCTAGTTCTGCAGTAAAGCCCAGAGGTCTCCCACTGTTGTCTCCTGTGGTCGTGGTTGTGTAGTCACCAAAGAAGAGTCCAATCTCCACTTATTTGATAACCATTTTCAGGGGTCTATTTAAAATGGATAAATACTTTACTTTGTCCACAAAAAAAAGTTGTCGTCCTCTTCTGAGATCAGATATTATATATCACTCCTGTCATGTCGGTGCTTCTCCTGCGATAGCATTTACCTCACTCTTTAATCACATACTGCGGTTTTTACAGCCGATCTGATTGCAAGAATAACATTAGTTACTTAATCAAACATGTCACTGTTTTTTTTTTTTTTTTTTTTACATATTTATCTCAGTAGCATATGCTTTCCTTGAAGTTGAGAAAACATTTTTTGATACTTCAGAGTTTTAGTCCTGATTTGTGGATTTGGGTTATATAACCTGCCTCCATAAGCGAGTTCTTTCAAAATCTACTTGCTAATTCCACTTTAGTGGGTACTTCCCTGTTATGGTGCTGCAGTTAGTCGTAGTTTAAATCTACCTGAGATATAAAAGCCCCGTCTCTTCCCTCTTGTATCCCTCCGTCTGTGTTGCAGCTCCATAAACTCCTGCTGAACCCACCATGTAGATTCAGAGTACTCCTCTCGTAGTCATTAGCACGCTGTTGCCAAGAAGTCGCCGCTGCCACCATGGAAACAACCATGGCTTCAGATAGATGGAGGCAGTGACAGTGGCACTCTCTCTCTTTCACTTGGCAGTGCATTTGTTATCAAACCCCATATGTGGCTCTGTGCTGTGTATTGCAGCACAGGTGGTGGATGCTTAGGGAAATTCCCTGTGTTCATCATTTTCCTTGTGACCTTTAGCTGACAGCTTTTCTTTTGTTTTCTCCGAGACTGTTGAGGTTATTTCTGTTATATGCTGTTGTCTTTTACTTTGGAAACACATGTTCATGAGTGTTTGCTACCTCAGGCCTAGAGCTTCATATGTTTTTGTGACGGAGTGAGACAACGTAGCTACATCTGTGAGTGAAAAACAAAAAACAAACAAACTAGGAATTGAGGAAAAATAAAACTGCTGGACAGTGTAAAGATGAAATTACCCTTTTCAAATATTTCAAATGCCTGGACTGGATCCAACTTGTAATGTCTTACAGGGTTATTATAACATGCAACAGATAAGATGCAGATGATTATATCACATTAAAAGTTAAACCAGGTTAGATGGTCGTCAGCAGCATCAGGATATTATGTTATACTGGGATATCTTCAAATTATGATGCAGTAAGATCAAAAATGCAGATGCTTTTATCTTTTGGAAATTCATGTGAAGAAGATGCTGTATTGTACGTCACTGGGGCACACACACACAAGGCAGTCTGTACAGGTGAAGCCACCTAAGCTGTGAGCTGTGCAGCATAGTGAACCAAAAAAGCCTCTGCCATTGTTTGGGAGTATTTTGGATTTAGCCCTGATAACGGTGAGTAAGCCAGTGTGTACGCTTTGTCTCAAGGAATTTTCTGGCTTAAAGTGGTAATACTTTAAATTGCCTCTGTTCAGTCCACTAATCTGTCAGTGTCAGCAAGGCAACAGATGTCAACTTGTCCTTCAGCAATAATCTATGGAAGAAGTTACAGGAGTGTGTAACAACTAATTTGCTATTCACTGAAATGGAGGTTTGAACTAACAAACTAGTCTGGGAACCTTTACTCTCAAAAGATCAGGGTTTTTTTTGTTGTTTTTTTTTTGTTTTTTTGTCATTTTTGACCAAGAAACTGTAAGGAGCTGCAGAACATCCCCTCTTCTCCAAAAATATTGTCTTATTTAATAAAATTGCGTCAAAGCTTAATGCTAAGTTATTTAGTTATGAGCTCCATTATCCATAGTTAAAAGATGTCTGTGGCTTCACTGCACAGCATGAAAAACAATACTCTGCTGTTTGCCCTGATCAAACAAGAAATATATGAAGGCAAAATATGAGAGTTCAGTATAAATAATAACATAATTTAAAAATAAAACAAAAAAAGAATCCCGGATAACAGCTGTGGATTATTCTTTTCTTTTTTTTAATTCCTCTGGTGCAAAAGAAAGTGAGAGGATATTGTCGTCACATGGTCTATCTGCCCATCCAGGTGTCTGTCCCTGATGTTTTACCTTTCCAATCTATAGACTCCAAAACCACAAGGAATTGAGCCATGAAATTTGGCATGTGTCCTTTATACTTCAAAGCTATGCAACATGATGTTCATATTCCTAAATGTTTAGTAACCTTTGTACACTTTAAAGCCATAACTACTGCTCAGCAATATTGTTCAAATGTTAACAACATGGCTGCATTATGTTTTGTACAGTATTGCCTTATGATTTGTAATGAGCTTCTACATAATGCATTGATATCAGCGTATTATGTAGTCATTTTCCTGTACACACAGAAGTATATGTGAATACATTGTAAGAATGCATTATATCTGGCTTATTCTTATAGATTACTACATGATCTCTATTTCTATATACACTGTTGTACAACAATACAGTATGTACTTTCTCTTATTTGTTTACCATGGTAATGTTTCGTGTCTGTTCTAGGATGTGGTTACCAAAAGTATTTGTAGAAATGTTAAAGATAATCACAATATCAATCTTTTACAGCATGCTTAAAATTGTTTTAATCGAGTATTGTTAATATTGAATCATATTTTGCTGGAATATGTATTTTATCTTTCCTAACCTATGGATGACTAAAACTATTTGGATGAAGATTTAGGGCAAGGCCTATAAATTAGAGCAAAATAGTTTTGCAGAAGTTCAAAAGATATCTGCTGAAGGGTTTTCTATTATGAAACGGGGTTGTAATGTTATCCTGACTTCCTTATATTTTCATTAATTGCAGAAAAATCTCCCCATCACTGATGGGTCTTATTCAAACATTAGTAGAACATCTCCATAAATTAGTTTCATTTGGACACTAAAATGGGTGAAAGATGATGTTTTTGTGAGTGACACAATACAGTAGGCATGGTGTAAGTGATCACATAGAGTGAACAGTGCTGCAGTCCGACTCGGGTATACCTGTGCTCACCTGCTGTGATCTCTCTAAGTGAGATGGTTTTATGACAGAACATAGACTGGGTTGTCATTTTCACTTACCTCCCCTTAACACATTAGACTCAGTACACTCGTTTGTTGTGAAGGAGTCTCTGCATTTTTAATGGATCACTGATAGTAGCTTCAGCAAAGGGTGAGTTTCTGCATCAGTAACCTCTTGTGATAATCAGTATAGACTTGCGGAGTAGTGATGGCACTCGAGACTCAAACGACGGTATTATGCAGCGACAGCCCGACTAATTAAATTCCTTGGAGGAAGCTTGAAGTCCAAAACCTGAAAATTGTGCTCATGTTCGGTGTTTGATGGCTGCTGCTGTTATCTGAAGCTCTTAATCTGAATTTCAAGTCTGGCCTCGATTGAGCTGCCGTTTCTTTTTTCCTGACAGTGAATTGTAATTTGGAAGGATAACTGAGTGCTTGCAGTAAACCTTCTGAATCCTTGCGTGCATTAGCTGTAGCTTTACCACATCCCCTTCTCTGTAAGTGGCTCAGCTGAGGTTGCAGGGTGAGCAAGTGTCGGGACTCTGCCGAGGGAAAGGTTGTGTTTGGCGGATAAACCGCTCAACTGGCCCAGCCTTGGCCATCTGCCTGACCCACTGAGCCACTCTTTGTGCTCCCAGGCCTCATACAAACAGCTTTCATTACCAGGCCACCCCACTTGTCTCAAGCAGGCTGCAAGGCCAGCTCAGGACAGCAGACACCTGATGGCCACTGTGACTGTTGTGTGTCAAACATGGACATGAAACCAAGCTAGTTGGGGTTAACAGTATGCGGCTGTGTTCTCCACTGATAAATGAATACTATTATTTTGCATTGGTTTTTCAAGCACAATATAAACAGTATGTGGCACGTGTGTGCTGCCACATAGTGGTGAAAAGTGAGATTAGACTATATCCATTGTCCACACTGCCCTTGACTCACCACAGCAGTGCTCTGGATGTTAAGGCTGATGGGTCATACTGTATTAAAGAGCTCGTTGCTACACTCATCGTATTGGCTAAGGTTAAGTACTCAGCCTTCTTCACTGTTTCTGTAGAGAAGTTTAAAGTGCACCAAGCCCAGCAGTGAGGTCTCTAATTGCTCAACCATGCATTTTCTATAACCTCATCAAAGCTCTGTTACTGTCCTGACAGCTGCTCTGTCACAATGTGAATCTGCTCCATTCTGGAGTGCATCTCTCTCTCTTCACGTTCTCTGACTGATTGCTTAGCTTGTTTCAGCAGCAACTGTTTTGTTTACTGATGAAGACTTTGACTAGTGGAGCAGTGCAGACAAGCATGTAGGCATGGCACCCTCTGCTGTATACAAGTTGTAATGCATAATTTACACAGAGCTTCTGACAACCTGTTGGTGTCTCTTTCAGTAGTAGGAGAGTATATATGTATATGTGTATGTGGAATTTTTTATATATATATATATATATATATATATATAAAATTTCATCTGCATTGGAAGATTTTTTTATTTTTTTTTTAAAGGTAACACACATTAATAAATGTACAAGTGATAAGTGGAGGCTTTTATTTCCAGAAACAAACAAATGTACTTTCTCCATGTTCATATGGATTAATGGATCAATGTGTTTGTCTCATGTCCAGGTGATCATTGAGGTGACTGAGATGCTACACAATGCCAGTTTGCTCATAGATGACATTGAGGATAGCTCCAAGCTGCGTCGAGGTTTCCCTGTGGCACATAGCATCTATGGCATTCCCTCTGTTATTAACTCAGCCAACTACGTTTATTTTTTGGGGTTGGAGAAGGTGCTGATCCTGGAGCATCCTGAGGCTGTACGAGTGTTTACCCGTCAGCTGCTGGAGCTGCATCGTGGTCAGGGCCTCGACATCCACTGGAGAGACACCTACACGTGTCCCACTGAGCAGGAGTACCGTAGCATGGTGCTGCAGAAGACAGGAGGGCTCTTTGGTCTCGCTGTAGGCCTCATGCAGCTCTTCTCGGACTGGAAGCAGGACCTGAAACCCCTCTTAGACACACTGGGCCTCTTTTTCCAGATCCGTGATGACTATGCCAACTTGAGCTCCCACGAGTACAGCGAGAACAAGAGTTTCTGTGAGGACTTGACTGAGGGCAAGTTCTCTTTCCCCACCATTCATGCTATATGGTCACGTCCAGAGAGCACCCAGGTGCAGAACATCCTCAGGCAGCGCACAGAGAACATGGACATCAAACGATACTGTGTGGACTACCTGGAGAAGGTGGGCTCATTTGCCTACACCCGCCAGACTCTGCGGGAACTGGAGACGGAGGCCTACCGGCTCATTAGGGAGTTTGGAGGAAACCCTCAACTGGAGAGCCTGGTCAAACACCTTAGCCAGATGCATCACGAGTCTGCTACAGCCAAGCCTAGTGAGCCACACTCCAGCCAAAACCACTGACTACATATTTACCTTTACTGCTGCGTGACTCCCATGCACTCCTGCACACAGATGCTGGTGCAGTGATACAGACACACACACATTCCTGAAAACCTCAATGCATACGCTATGTTGAGTCGTAACTACTGAACACAAAAACCTAAATTCAGATAGCAGAGCAGTCACAAATGTTGCCTTTTGGTTTTGTGTGCATGACGGCATCCTTCAAGTGTTGCTTAATAGTACACATAACCAGTTTTTGTATCCAAATGTAACGGTTCAGTCAGTGGAAGACATGAATTGAAATAAAATAATTTTACGGTTTGAGCTTTCATTTTCTGAACATGAAAAATAGCAAGTTGGCAAAAAAAAAAGCTTTTACGCCTTCCTTTTGATGCGCACCACAATTCATAAATGTATTTCTTTCTTCCTTGCCAGCAAATGTAAATTGTTTATCTAGGGGTGAGTGAATGCCGGTTTTTAATTTATTTTATTTTTTGTCTCCTCCCCCACGTTTTAAAAACAGGATTTGGATGTCTCGACTGTATGTGTGGTTGAGGTTCCTTAATCATCAACCTGAGTGCCAAGCTTATAGGAAAGACCTCTACCACTGCATTGTCTCCTTTTTACGTAACACACTGGTGTTGGATGCAAAGCGGTGCTTATATTTCTTATGCTCTCTGTACATGAATACTCTGCTTATGTCTTGGTTTCAGAGAGAACACTTCATTAGCTTGATACTGGTATTTATTAGGAGACAACTCTTTGCAGTAAGTTTGTTTGTATTGATTTAATAAAAAAAAAAATCACCTGTGGACTTGTGTGAATCCTGAAACTGTTTTTTTGGCATCAGCACCAGTTTGATGTTCATTGTTTTGAATCTGTTAATTGTAATCTACTGAGGACACGGGTGCAAAAGATGCTTTCAGTGACTGAACAGAAAAGTACTGTTGGCCACCAGTGCTACCCCTCAGCCTCCTGCCAGGAGAATCTTTAATCTTTAGGAAGTACATAGAAATACTGGGTCTCAGATCTTAATGGGGTGCATATGACTTAGTTACTTGCAAATGGCTAAATAAGAACCAGGAATGAGAAATGCTAAAATCACAAATCTAAACCACTGAGAATACGGTCACTTCCTGTGATCTGCATTACTATGGTAAGTCATCCAAGATTTTTAGTACAGTGCCTTGCGTAAGTATTCGGCCCCCTTGAACTTTTCAACCTTTTGCCACATTTCAGGCTTCAAACATAAAGATATAAAATTATTAATTTTTGTGAAGAATCAACAACAAATGGGACACTATCATGAAGTGGCATGAAATTTATTGGATATGTCAAACTTTTTAACAAATAAAACTGAAGTGGGGCGTGCAATATTATTCGGCCCATTTGCGTTAATACTTTGTAGCGCCACCTTTTGCTGCAATTACAGCTGCAAGTCGCTTGGAGTATGTATGTGAGGTTGGATGGAGAGCGTTTGTGAACAGCAGTCTTCAGCTCTTTCCACAGATTCATGATTGGATTCAGGTCTGGACTTTGACTTGGCCATTCCAACACCTGGATACGTTTATTTGTGAACCATTCCATTGTAGATTTGGCTTTATGTTTTGGATCATTGTCTTGTTGGAAGATAAATCTCCATCCCAGTCTCAGGTCTCCTGCAGACTCCCAACAGGTTTTCTTCCAGAATGGTCCTGTATTTGGCCCCATCCATCTTCCCATCAAGTTTGAGCATCTTCCCTGTCCCTGCTGACGAAAAGCAGGCCCAAACCATGATGCTGCCACCACCATGTTTGACAGTGGGGATGGTGTGTTCAGGGTGATGAGCTGTGTTGCTTTTACGCCAAACATATCGTTTTGCATTGTGGCCAAACAGTTTGATTTTGGTTTCATCTGACCAGAGCACCTTCTTCCACATGTTTGGTGTGTCTCCCAGGTGGCTTGTGGCAAACTTTAAATGAGACTTTTTATGGATATCTTTGAGAAATGGCTTTCTTCTTGCCACTCTTCCATGAAGGCCAGATTTGTGCAGTGTATGACTGATTGTTGTCCTATGGACAGACTCTCCCACCTCAGCTGTAGATCTCTGCAGTTCATCCAGAGTGATCATGGGCCTCTTGGCTGCATCTCTGATCAGTCTTCTCCTTGTTTGAGATGAAAGTTCAGAGGGACGGCCGGGTCTTGGTAGATTTGCAGTGGTCTGATACTCCTTCCATTTCAATATGATTGCTTGCACAGTGCTCCTTGAGATGTTTAAAGCTTGGGAAATCTTTTTGTATCCAAATCCAGCTTTAAACTTCTCCACAACAGTATCTCGGACCTGCCTGGTGTGTTCCTTGGTCTTCATGATGCTCTCTGCACTTGGAACAGAACCCTGAGACTATCACAGAGCAGGTGCATTTATACGGAGACTTGATTACACACAGGTGGATTCTATTTATCATCATCAGTCATTTGGGACAACATTGGATCATTCAGAGATCCTCACTGAACTTCTGGAGTCAGTTTGCTGCACTGAAAGTAAAGGGGCCGGATAATATTGCACGCCCCACTTTTCAGTTTTTTTATTTGTTAAAAAAGTTTGACACATCCAATAAATTTCATTCCACTTGACGATTGTGTCCCACTTGTTGATTCTTCACAAAAAATTTAAATTTTATATCTTTGTTTGAAGCCTGAAATGTGGCAAAAGGTTGAAAAGTTCAAGGGGCCGAATACTTTCGCAAGGCACTGTAGATACATCTATGGTATATATTTGAACATGCTAAGTTACATTGTTCTCGCGTTATCATGTTCACAATATGTTCCTAAAAACTTGACCTCTGACCATGACCCAATTATGGCAAAAATTTAATCTGGTGATCAAAGGGTCACTTCCCATCTTTCCTGCAAATTTGGTATGACTCAGCTGATAGTTTTGCTGTAATATTAACAAACATACCAAAAAATATATCCATTCCCCCTCCAGTAGAAGGGTAATAATGTACCTTTAGATTGAGAAAAAACCCGTCAATATCATGTAAATTAAAAGAAAATTACAATACATTTTTCAAAGATTCTAAAATGGATGAAAGTAAATGTTTGAAAATGAAAATTATTTTAATATGAGATGAGTATATGGATCAAAGTTGTTTTGTTAAATTTTGAGAAATAGATTTGTCACAAAAATACCTTTTATAGATCTTGTATTGTTGATTGGAAAAAAAAACTATCGTTTCAAAAAATACTTCACATATTCTGACTTGATTCAACAAACTCCCATTTCTGTCTTTTAGTGTGACCTATGTCCTAAAGCGTGACATGCATAAATAACCCAAAAAAAAAATCAAAATGTCTTTAAAAAAACAAAAAAACAGCTGGATATTACATCAGGGGAGATGCAGTTATCACTCCTCTTAAATTGGAATAATTTCCAACAGTTTTGCTCACATTTATAGAAAAAGTCCAACATGTTAAACTATTCATGATGAAAAATGTTTTCATATTAATTTAGCATTAAATTCCAGTTCCAGTCACTTCCATGGCCACAGGTGTATAAACCAAGCACCTAGGCATGCAGACTGCTTCTACAAACATGTATGAAAGAATGGGTCGCTCTCAGGAGCTCAGTGAATTTCAGCATGGTACCGTGATAGGATGGCACCTGTGCAACAGGTCCAGCTGTGAAATTTCCTCACTACTAAATATTCCACAGTCAGCTGTTAGTGGTATTATAACAAAGTGGAAATGACTGGGAACAACAGCAACTCAGAAGTGGTAGGCCACATAAAATCAGAGCATAAAATCAGCAGATGCTGAGGTGCATAATCTGCAGAGATCTCCAACTTTCTTTCAGATAATCTCAAGAACAATGTGTAGAGAGCTTCATGGAATGGGCTTCCATGGCCGAGCAGCTACATCCAAGCCTTACATCACCAATCACAATGCAAAGCGTCGGATGCAGTGGTGTAAAGCACGCCGCCACTGGACTCTAGAGCAGTAGAGATGTTTTCTCTGGAGTGATGAATCCCACTTCTCCATCTGCTGGACGAGTCTGGGTTTGGTGGATGCCAGGAGAACGGTAGTTTTCCAACTGCATTGATCCAAGTTTAAAGTTTGGTGGAGGGGGGGATTATGGTGTGGGGATGTTTTCAGGAGCTGGGCTCAGCCCCTTAGTTCCAGTCAAAGGAATTCTTAGTGCTTTAGCATACCAAGACATTTTGGACAATTTCATGCTCCCAACTTTGTGGGAACAGTTTGGGGATGGCCCCTTCCTGTTCCAGCATGACTGCACACCAGTGCACAAAGCAGGTCCATAAAGACATGGATGAGCCAGATTGGTGTGGAAGAAGTGACTGGCCTGCACAGAGTCCTAACCTCAACCTGACAGAACATCTTTGGGATGAACTAGAGTGGAGACTGTGAGTCAGGTCTTCTCATCCAACATCAGTGTCTGACCTCACAAATGTGCTTCTGGAAGAATGGTCAAAAATTCCCATAAATACTCGTAAAATTTGCGCAAAACCTTCCCAGAAGAGTTGAAGCTGTTATAGCTGCAAAGGGTGGGCCGACATATTAAACCCTGAGGATTAAATATGGGGAAAATTTAGAGAATATTTTCTACTTAATAATATCTCGATCTATGCTCCCATAGCAAGGAAGCACGTTTACCCCGTGCATATTAGATGATTCGTTTGCTGTAATATAGAAAGTAAGTTTGCAACTTTTCAGCAAATTAAGATCAAATTACAAATTCCAGACTCTCACTTGTTCAGGTATCTTCATATTAGTAGTTCTCATAGTATGGGACCTCTGAAAAGACAACGGGAAGACGATTTAGCTATTGAACTTTCTGAGCACATATGGCAATCTGCATTGAAAAATATTCATTCTTCTTCAATTTGTCTAAGACACCAGGTGATTCAGTTCAAAGTGGTTCATAGACTGCATTGGTCTAAGGTAAAACTGGCTAAATTTAGACCAGATATACAACCCCACTGTGATAGATGCAAAGTGGAACCAGCTACTCTATTGGCTATGTCCAAAACAGAGAGACTTCTGGAATATTATATGTAAATTTATCTCCGACACGATGGGGATATTTGCTGAACCTAACACAATACTCTCTGTATTTGGCATTGTGCCACAGTTGTCTCACTTTAATAAAAATAACAAAATCCTTTTAGCCTTTACTACTCTTTTAGCGCGAAGGCAGATACTGCTTAAATGAAAAGAGAAGTCCCCTCCAACTTTTAAATTGTGGCTTATAGAGCTTTTACACAGTTTGACTATGGAAAAAATAAGATATGCTGCAAGAGGCTGTGCCTACAAGTTTTTTGATATCTGGCAACCGGTCTTGGAACAAATTAAGGGGTGGATCCCTCTCTGATCTCAACATCTGAGGAGTAATATACATGTATAACACTGAACTTCCTGTTTTTCTAAATATTGACATGTAAAGATGACTAAAACATACACCTTCTTTGGTGCAACTGTTCGGAGGGGGAGGAAAAAAATAATCGTGATTACAACGCATCATGTTTTTGTTGCGCTTATCAAAAAAAAATTAAATAAAATTGAACAAAACGAAGAAAAAAAAAAGAATGGGATGGGATCAAGTTCATGTGTATGTGAAGGCAGACTAGTGAATACTTTGGCAATAGTGTGTGTAGATCAGCTGTTTCTGAGATACTCAGACCAGCCTGTCTCACACCAACAAACACGCTACATTCAAAGTCACTTAGATCTATTCTGTTTCCAGTTCTCATGCAGGTCTGAACTTCAGCACGACACCTTGACAATGTCCACATCACTAAGTACCTCGGGTTGCTGCCATGTGATTAGCCGATTAGATTTTTGCGTTAAGCAGTTGAACAGGTGTACATAATGAAGTGGCCAGTGTGTGTCTCTTTACCCATCAATACAGAACACAGAGCGATCATTATCCACAGTGTATGTAATCATAAACTGTTGCCTGTTGCACCAGATGTGTGTATTTATTTTTCAAGGTTACCGGTGCTTTTGCGTCTGCATGCTGAACGGTGCAGGCTCCGAGGTGAGCCGGCTGAGTTATTACAGAATTGCCCGCTTTGTTTTGAGGAACCTTGACTGAATACACGCATACAGAGCCTGGTTCCTCTGGATGTGGTTGGTGCTTGGTCCGGAAAAAAACAAAAACAAAAACTGGGCACCACTCATCTAAATCCTGCGTTATCTTCTATTAATATTGTTGAGAGTTTTTCGTGAGCCACTGAAAGACACTGGGGGCTGTGGACAGTGGCTATCTGTCCTCGACAGCTCTGTTGACTCAGTGAAGGCCTTGCTCTTGACAGCTGCAATTCAATTAATTATGTGTCCTTTGGATTGAATTGTGGCTTCACTGAAAATGCATCTATTCATCAAAATGTCAAACTTTTATAAAGGCGGGCACCTCTGCTAATTTTCCTTCCAAGCAAGCTGCAAGTGCAGGAAAATGTGATGCAAATGCATTTCTGATTTGATAAATAGCGGAGACGTATGAAGTGGCTTTCGCAGAGCTGACTTAAGTCCATCACAATAATCAAAGCCTCTCACGGTTCTCATTTCTTCTCCCTCTCTCTCCCTCTCCCCCTCTAGGTTGACTAGATTGATTTTCCTCACCCACGGTGTCTGAATTCTGTTTGAGAGCAAAACAGAATAGCTTTTGTGCTCACTCACTGTCTCCCTCATCCTCTGCAAGCTTTGGATTATTTATCACTGAGCCATGCTTTACACATCTGCGTTGCTTGGTAGCACTCCGGTGGATATTTCATAAATATTCTTGTGACAACAACACAAAAAAAAAAAAAGAAAAGAAAAAGAAAACCTTGTTACTGAAAAATGTAAATATTGAGCACTGAGTGTACACTCATCCGCTGCCTTTCTGGTGATTCTGCTAAACTGAATCTTACTATTATTTTATACTTTTTTTTCACTTACTTACCTACATGGGTAAGGTTTCATGCGACTGCTGGAGGTTTCACCTTGCACACATTTACACCTCTGAGCTGGCAGAACCACTGCAGTTTTTGAGCACCTGGCAGGATATTAAAATTTTCTACAGCAGCCTCTGAAGAAAACCACCCACATAACTGCTCGGTGTTTTCAGTGTGACTTAAATCAGTCTACCTGTTGAAAATTGTCATAAAATCCCCTGAAATGACCAAAAACCGACAATGCTAGTCTCTGAAAACGACTTTGTCTGTGTTCAGCGATTACGGGTTTTTTTGGCTTTAACTTCTCACTGTGTAATAAATGTTCACTGCACGATGTCTACAGAATAGTCAACCATCAGCATTTACAGTAGATTGGTTCTCTATAAGCCTCTCTTTCATTATGCAGCTGTCTGCCACTTTGTATGAAACTGCTCTGGAAAATGAGGGATTGATTCCTGACTAAAACAGGAAGAGGATAGAGCTTTTCTTTCCCCCCGGTAGCTTTCCCCAGGTGCCTGAACTGGTGGTAACTGGAAGCTCTATGATGGAAAAAGAAGACAGAAAGAGCCCCGCTGCCAGGGGAGGTTTAAAATATGGCAAAGAAATTAAAACAGCAGTGAACCTAAGATGGGCATTCACATGATGGAGAGAGCTCTGAGATTTGAGAGGATCCAAATGAGATATTTAGTTTAATCAGTAAGTGGGCAAACCTGCCAACTTATCAGTCTGAGATGAAAAGAAAATGATCCAATCTTTGCAACGAGAGCGCAGAAAGGGAAAAGTTGTCTGTTGACACTTTGAAAAACAGGTTTTTCATTCTTTGAAAAGCCAGAGAAACTATTAAAACTCCTGGGACCATTTTCGACTGCAGATTTGGTCCACTGTCAATAACTTCATGCCGGGCCGACAGAACAGAAACCACAATGTCTGGCTTCTTAGTAATAAGAGAGAAAAACCTCACCCAGTGAAACACAGTGGCGCACTGATATTTTGGCGACAGCTTCTGAACAACAGTGGAAGCATAACCCAAGTTGGGTTTTGGATTTACAGGCAACTCTCGTTAGTAGGATCGGTTTGCTGTTGAGTTGGGCTTTTTTTTTTTTTTTTCGGCAGACTTCTCCTTTAAGAAAGAAAAAAAAAATCACTCAATTCACAAACTTCATAAGAAAGTTTCCTTAATTTTATAATATTTATGTCACCGTTCCCAGAACAACACATGTTCTCATGCATAATTCTGCCAGCACTCAGTTGCTTGTAAAAACCCCCCAAAACAAACCTCACTGCATCTTGATGTCTTATCGGGGATAAAGAGGAGTAACAAAATGCTCACTTGTTTCCAGATGCAATCACTGTAGCTTATATAAATCTGCCTTCGCAGCTCAACATGGCTGCGTGTGGCTACAGCGGCGTCTGAAGGGAGCTCGACAAAGACGCCGGGGTCATTTCGGGTTCGATTTGAAGATTACGCGTAACGACAGCAATCCTGTCTTACAAACTGGGGCAAGGGGTTTAAAAATATATGTAGCATTCATCAGGTAGAAGAAGTCTAAAAACATGCTTTTGAGTTGCATTACATGACACGTAGGGAGTAAAAGTCAGGATGTGTCATCCTCTGCTTGTGCAGTTTTCTTTTAGAAATCCATCAAGCGCAATCCTAAATAGGAGAACCCCTTTAAGGCTGAACTGAGGGGGGAAACTGTATTCACTGAGCTGACATCATGGCATTTCTTGCATGCACGGTGTCACATCAGGTTACATTAAATGACTGAGTGGTTTCCAAGAATCTCATCATAATCAGACCAATGAGCTAATTCATGATCCTCTTAAGACAGAATGACTGTCAGTAATGGTTCAGTAATGGCTCAGCTAATTATCTCTCGCAAACACTACCACAGTAAATCTGTCATGTTACTGCAGAAGGGGTCAAGTGGACTTATGAAACTCTTGATTCACTCAGCATTTCCATGGCTTTATCAATGTAATGGATTAGTTGGACGACGCCCTCCACCCAATGTGTCACACATTTCACAGCTGTGTTCTGCAAATGTTTGCAGAAAGTGACAGCCGTAACCCTCGCCAGGCTGAGATGTAGCAGCTATGGAAATGAGAGCAGAGAGACGTGAGTGCGGTTTCAAATTGGGAATGAAAATGTTCGCCCCATTAGGACATAGTTGCGCATCTAATAATACTCTCCTTATTCCTGTGAATCACAGTCAGGCAGAAATGCTGGTTTTGGAATGCCGGGTGTCATGA
The DNA here is from genome assembly GCA_024447675.2 of Pterophyllum scalare. Lineage (NCBI taxonomy): Eukaryota > Metazoa > Chordata > Actinopteri > Cichliformes > Cichlidae > Pterophyllum > Pterophyllum scalare. Next base: position 23,528 of record JAMQGT020002349.1, on the reverse strand, counting down.
ATAAATGATTTCCTCCTCGTTTTAGTGCACAGAGAGGGGGAGAGGAGGGGGGAGGCCCGTTGGAGAAGAGGAGGCTGATTGACAGCAATGTTTAACGCTTTGCAAGGAAAGTCTAAGAATCTGGAGATGTTTGAATAAGCATGCAGATGCGATGGCTCTCGGCGCACTGTAAGCTCCTGAGATGTGGGACAGCTGTGCCTCATCTGAATCGAGGCGAGTTCAGTCTAACACAACAGGTAGGGTTTTTAAATTTGTCCCTAATGCGCTGTGCGTTTCCACAGTGCTGTAATATTAGACGCACTGCTATTACAGATGTTCTGATTCACGGTTTATGATGGAGAAAGTGGAAGTCTGATTAAATGTCTCTTATTTCCAAATGTACTAAAATTGTTCATTTCTACATTCCTGCCTGATGGACTTTCAATTTCTATTGTGGTTTTATTTTTACATTACAAAATTGTCTATTTTTGTGTAAAAAAGAAAAAAAGGTTAACTTAAATTTAACAAACTTTTTTCATTAATTTTATAACAAACCTAATTATTTTTAATTTCAGATTATTTTTGCCTTCTGCTGTGGAGCAGTGACTCAATGAGACAGAAAAATTCAGCTTCACTCTTTTGGAATAATGTTGAATCTTTTTCCAAACTAAAACACACATTTGCTGATGGATCATTAACCCACTACACCCCTGGTGTCGCAAAATATAAACGCCTCAGTATTTCTGTTTTTGCAGGTGGTGCTCTGCAAACTGACGGCTGCTTCCAGCAGGATAATCCACCATGTCCTAAAGTTCGAAATCATCTCAGACTGGTTTCTTAAACATGACAATGAGTTCACGGTACTCAAATGGCCTCCACGGTCACCAGAGCTCAATCCAATAGAGCACCGCTGGGATGTGTTGAAACAGGAGTTTCACATCACGAATGTGCAGCAGATGTGTGGTGCATCATGTCAATAAGGTCCAAAATCTGAGGAATATTTGCAGCACCGTGCCAACTCGATGGCACGAAGAATTAAAGCAGTTCTGAAGGTAAAACAGGTATACCTAATAAAGGGGCTGGAGACTGTAGATAGGACAAACATAAATAGCTGCAAACGCAAGCTGAAATAAATGAAAATAGTAGCATACATAAAAATAAATGGTTTGTTTGGCTAAAAGTAATCAGTGAACTTGTGAAATAGCTGAAAGTCACGTTAAACAGTTGAAAGAGTTGAAATAGCCAAAAGTAATGAACATACATTAAAATTCAGACCTACTGAAGACTCAGCTCTGTGACCACCACCACAGGTGTGACAGTAAGAGTCCAAACACACCCAGAGCAACAGCAACACCTCAGCTGTATTGTAACAATACACCCCCCAACTGTGTGAAATTGTAGGAATGAATTCAGACTTTGTGGGTTACCTCAGAGAGGGGGGAGGCAAAAATTAATTGTCTGCCAAGCCCATCAAGAAAATGAGCCTCAGATTTGTAATGACAACACAGTCTTGTATTCAGTCTGCGCCACAAGATGATGAGTTTTTGGAAGAGGTGAGACTCACGATGAAAAGGATTTTATAAATACAATTAACTCCAGCGCCCAACTTCCTCCTATTTTCTCTGAGCAGTACTTGTCACAGTCTAAACGGATGATTGCACTTTCATGGCAAAATATTAATAGAGTGAAATAAGTCAGTAGTTCAGGGAATTGTACTCTTGTCGTCACTTAGAAAAGATTACGTACACGCTCGAGGGCATAGACAATTCGGAGCGTGTGGGGTCTATTAATATCAAACATATGAATGAATCAGAGATTCTGGGTCAGTTAGAGGAGCAGAGATGTTTTCGTTATGCTCGTTTTACCGCTGTAGCACTTTTACAGTTCTGCTTCTTTAGTCTTAAAGCCTCTAGCTCTGGGAGCGACTGTTCACGAGTATTGATCGCTCCGAAAACAAGGAATTCTTAAGTAGTGCTCCCCCCGTGACAGCATCATTTCATACCTTCTAACTCTTGCTCATCCCAAACAGGAGCCCATCTTCCCTCCAAATTACACTGAATTATGTGTTATTCTATAAACGAACAGTGGCAAACATAAGTTAAGAAAATGCTCAGGAAATACGGCTGAGCTCTTAATTGTAAGGGGCAAGCCTGAGAAGATTCAATGTATAATAAATAACAGCTATTTGAAAGCAAACATGGTGCAATTTGTTTCATATTTGGTGAGAGAACGGGACTAGAATAAAGGATTCAGAGGACTTGAATATCTCTAGAACTAATAATTTAAGCATTTTACATCAGTATGCCCTGCAGCACTCAAAGTTTAGACAAATTCAATAACTTCATCTTCTAAAGAAGCATCAGCACGGAAACCAGAAGTGACTCCCCCCCACCCAATCTGTGTGTCATTTCCACACTTCTCAGTTCACAATGAAGGACTTCGATCTGAATCAGCAAGAAAGGCTGATGGAGCGGAAAACGCCATGCTTATCTATGCTGGAGAGTGGAACAGATGCGGATATGACTTTGTTATCATGCAGCTCAGTGAAAGAGGAGGCGAAAGGATACGATGGGATTTGGGGGGTAGGAAGAGAGGAATGTCTGCTCCCATGTCAGGTTAATTACACAAACTGATTTCTTGGCAGGTGGGACAGGGCTAAAAAAAAAAATCAAACAAAAAAAAAAACCCAACTTGTACAGTCTTCCATTAGTAAAAGATTCAGCGTCATCTTTCATTATTTACTAAAAAAAATAAAATAAATATATATATATATATATATATATATATATATATATACACATACACAGCGAGGAAATCTAATTCTGGTGACTCAGCATCAATCACATGGCTACACTTCAGTAAACAAACAACTCCCAAAAAGCATGTGTTCAAAGAAAGCTCATGGGGGGAGAAAAAGCTGGATGCATTCAGCCTTATTGATTAACATGAAAACACTGATCGATGTGGTACTAAGACATCCAAACACCAGCGGAGAAAAATAGGATTCCTATTCCTTTTTAAGTTGGAAAAAAAAAGGACTTCTGTAACAGCCGGCGTTCAGTCTGTTTGCTGACAGTGTGAATCCGGTGCCGACTGAGCGCAGAATCAGCAGCACCACTAAGTTTACTGCGTTCATCATTCCCAAAATAAACAACAAGTGAGCCATTAATCTCTCTTAAGTGTTCTTTATTACCTTTGAGGAGGCTTTCATAAAACCGTGTTAAACGAGTGAGTCTACTCCACAGTCGCTCTGACTGCTTTGTCGAGTTCTGTCAATATCACAAGTGTTAACATACGCACAGCATGACGCCTAACAAATACAGTAAGGCCACATCACTATTTGCACGATAACAGTTACAGTACAAACTGTGTGTCTGTGTGTGTGAGACAAAGCTCACCATAAACCTACAAACAGTAAAGAAGATGAAAAGCTTAAGACAATAATTTACAAAACACAGCAATGCAGAGGAATCATCATTAAAACGCCATCAAATATCTGCATTAAACCGAAAGGTTTGGATCTGTACCTGGAATATTACAAAGTACTCAAAGTCTTACAGCGATCATCCTGAACATGATGACCTTCACACGCTGCTATTGCATGTGGTTCTTGTCCATCCCTGACGGTTACATTAATAAAGCATCTTTTCACCTGCAGCCTTCCCGCATTTTGACATTTTCAAATTTAATAACCGAGCTCATGATACAAATACCGGCAGGACGCTATAGCTAAAGGTGAGCTGCTTTTTTTTTTCTTTTTTTTTTTAAAGCTGCAAATGGTTTATAATGTTGGTGCGCTATTCTGTTAATATTACGAGTCTGCAAAGTTTTCAACATCATTTTCCCTTCAGAATGTCCCACGTTTCAAAATCTAAGTGTTTTTATAATAATAATAATATTAACAACAATAACAACAACTGATAATGGCTCAGTTTGGTGTTTTAGGAAAAGAAAAGAAAAGAAAAAAATCACAGAAAATGAACTGACAGCTAGTGTCAAGTGCATTTTACCCACAGTGTCATGTAGTGAGTGTAGCATGAACCACGTTCAGTGCTCCCAGGGACATCCACAAGGGTCTCCACAGGCCCTTTTTCTGTCCCAGAGAATGTGCAGCTCCTTGCCCGTGTGCTGCGGTGACGACAGCATGTCCAGGTAGCACTCCTTCTCGCACAGCCAGCCGGGGTCCTGGCAACAGGAAGGGGACAGGAGAGCGGCTGTCTTGACACGCATGCACATGCTGATTTGATTATTATTAGGTGGACACTGGGTCACGTTTCTCTCAGGTTAAATTGGCAGCAGCATTTTATTTTGATATGCTCCAGGTTACAAAGATTAAAACCCGTTAACTAAATTATGCGGTCAAACTGCGACTCCTCTAGCAAAGATTTTTTGCTACATGCTCATAATGAAAATGTTAAGCTGTAAAGCAAACCGCATATTGAATTACTAGTGAGAGAAAAATAATCACAACAAATGTTCACGCCTCTTTTTTTCACAGAAATCAAATCGCACGTGTTTAGCTGAGTAAAAACCTGAAGGGTGAGAGGGAGTTTTATCATTTCAGTTCACATTTTTATTTTATATTCCATCTTTTTCCCCTCGCAGAGCCCATTAGTGACATGCTTAAGTTTGGCTAATGAAGCTCAGAGGACCAATAGTGAGTACAAATGAGTGCCAGAGTGCAGTTTTCTTTTTGTTTCATTGCGCCACATCATATAAAAGGTGATATATTATTACCCCTTACCTCATCTATACTGTAACTGTAAGTATTATTTATATTTAGAACTTAAATTGTATGTATTGTATTGTATTGTTATGCAGCTGCTGTTTATTTTCTAAGAAAAATTATACATTATATAGATTCTTATTTGTACGCTTCTACCATTTCTTAATGCCACACGCTGACCTTTATCAGTCTGACGCTGATAAAGGCCGGTGTACCGTAAAAACACTGGGCACAACACACAAGTTGTATTTTATGCCAGTATTATACTGATAATACACCAAATCAAATTAGTTGTGCGTCATTAAAGCTGGCAGTTCACGTCATTCAAGCAGTTTAATCACCTGATATTTCTGAGGTCCAACAGCTGCCATCCATATCCCCATGCTCACATCTTCTCCCTGCAATGGGACATCCAGGACAGGCTGCTCACATTATGATCACGAATATCGATCGCTGTTATTTGGCGTTTGTACTCTACCTGGTACGCCTTCAGTTTCTCTGCATTGTTGGCGAGCCACTGGACCAGGTCACGAGACACCACATAGCCGGAGCCACAGGCAAACGCCGGGTAAGCTGGACTCGCGTACTCCAGCTCCTGCCACTTCCCGATGCGATCCACTGCCCAGCTCTGCCTGAAACTGGATCAGGATGGCAGATACAGTCTACCTTTCAAGTGACCAATCATCATTTTATCTGTGCACAGCATTATTGTTTCTTTGCTCTAAAATTCAGCTTAAGTTAAATTGTAAACACAATTGGACACAAAGTATACACAGTCAACTGAACCAGACACCAAACTGTACTTACTTCCCCCACCAGAAGTTGCTGCGTTTAAGACCCCTGTGGTCAATCTTCATTAATACAGAGTCCACATCGATGTAACAATCATCATCCGTCTTCAGCAGTAGATTGAAGTCAGCATTTACCACAGCCCTGCCAGAGAGGGAATTTGCAGCCTTAATTAAAGCCCACCCTCTGATTTTTTTTTTTTAAACAATATCCCAGAGAGGATTTGCTTTCAAATACCAGTGAGCATGAAGGGCAAGAGGTCTGCAGAAAAGTATACTTATCACATCACAGCTTAAGACCACTCTATATTTTTCTTTATCTGATGACTCATACTGTACTTCTTGACTGAGCGACTGCAGTCGTGATTCTAACAGTGAAACATTTTGAGGCGTCGACACACTTTCATTTCAGGTTGCTGATTTCCTCAGAGGGCCCAGGCAATTTGGAGACAGAGAATTGAGTCATTAGCACTTGGCGTACCATTTATAGAACTGAAGCAGTTTGGAAGGCACGTTCCTGTAGGTGTCTACCACATCTACGAACACCATGTCGCCATGCCTGAGGCTCTCCTCCTGCAAAGTAGCATCCTCCTGCCTCAGCCTGGAGGCATGGAGCTCCATCCTGGCTGGGCGGCCCCGCAGGAGTTCCGACAGACCGTCTCCATCTGATGCACAATGATGAAAATGATGGGGGGTAATCAGAAAAGGGCAGCAAACAGCAAAAGTTACAATGGTTGTTGTGCAAAATAATATTTATTCTGCCAAAAGGTTTAATGACCTAGGGCACTCTTGACATATAACTTTAATCACTGACGGACAAAACATTATGAAGAAATTATAACGTCTGGCACAACGGACCATTAGTTCATTTTTCAGAGAAACTGAACAACAGATTTAATTTTGTTTTCCATAAAATTTCTCCAAATCTACTCTCAGTCAGACTCTAATGCAAACACATGTAGGTAAAATCGATACGGGAACAGCAGGGTGTCGAAAGCATGAAAATTTTATTTTCTGTTTGGAACATATGCAAAATAGCCTGCGGTGAGAAGGAGCTAATCTTACACCCTTCCAGAGTGAGCAGTGTTTCTGGACTTCTTACATATGTACGGTTTTTAAGATGGCTTTGATCACACCATTATCATTAAAAAAAAGTGCAGTTTATTCTGTTGCTGGACCAACCATAGATAGTAAATGTGAAGCCTCCAGCCAAACCGGGAAATCCGAGAGCACTTCTATGAGGCAATATCCCCTCTGCAATCTGCAATTCCAAGAAAAGAGCCAAAAAAAAAAAAAAAAGTTTTAACTTATTGGACTTGAAAACTTGAAAGAGGATTTAAAGTACTTTATTCATATATTTCCTTCTTGAAGCTATGTGTGAAAACGTACAGAAGAGATCTTGAGGACACCTCCTCCATCATTGAGCTGCACGGAGGAGGAGTTGACTGTGGTCAATGCGGCAGAGTCAAAACTCTCCCAGACGAGCGTCCCCTCAAAGCCCTGGAATAAAGACAGATGTCAGAGGCGGCACACGGTGTGCTGTCCAACGCCATTTCATCTGAGAGATATTATTAGCTACCATCAAGGACACTGCAGACTTGGAAACTTTAGAGTGGATTACATTATGCTTTGCTACAATGTTAATAAAAGATTAATTTAACATCCCCCGAACCTTGTCTTTGCTGCAGCAACGTACCGGCCTACTCTTGCACCCCGTGACATCACTGCTGGGTGTACGTGCAGACACGGGCACGGGTTGAACGTTAAGCCAGGACATTGTGAACACTTCAATTCCTGAATTCTGGAGAATTTTTATGCGCTAATGTGCTGCTTTTCTGCACCAGTTCGTTATGGAAACGCTTATGTGAAGGTAAACACCAAACGCAGCACTAGGTCACAGTTATATAAATATAATGGGGTAAAAATGCAGCGAGGCTCTTCAGTATTCTGCTTTGCTATCAGATACTTTTCTTGCGTGCGTGTGGTACCTATTCACATTAATGATAAATCATTTTTTAATTAATGCATGAACCCCTGAACTTTTATAACTCATGTGACTCCCCCTCCCCTTTCACCTCCTCCATAGTTATCGACCTGCATGCCGGAGAAAAGGAGACGGTGCTGCTGATGGAGATCACATTGCTGTGTGTGCGAGTGAGATGGGGATGATGATGTTTGCAAAGATCCAGCGGTCGGCTGGTCTCATAATTCACAGCCATATTTGGTATTGTCATATTTTTCTAAAGAGGAACTGTTGCATTTTTGAGGAAAATCAAAACAATACGTCCAAAAGAAAAAAAGAAATACATCACATGATTTCTTGATGTGAAAAAGGATTTAAAATTGCTTCAAGCCCTTTATTTAAAATGTTTAACGTCTACATTTTTAATAAAGGTTCACATTTGTACAGGCTGACATTTTCTTAACTATTCTATACTTTGTTTTATATCTGTATTTGTATGCAGGTGTGTACTATATGTGGGTTATGTACACTTATTTGTGTGATTTTACCTACATTGTGAATCATACTGTAACTGCATTTTAAATGGTGCTGCACAAATAAAATTCTTATTATGTTGGAAATGAATAAAAACAAGAGAAAGATCCCTGGTTCGATTCCGGGAGGAGACACAAATCCCTCAGGGCTGCATCAGGAAAGGCATCCAGTTTAAAAAAAGATCTGCCAAATCAAATATGCAGAGCTACCTGCTGCAGTGACCCCTTGTGAATAAGGGAGCAGCTGAAAGTAGCTTTCTAGTACTCTTTAAAAAAAAAAAGAAGAAAAAGAAAAAGAGCTCAATTCAATTCATATATTCGAGACTGGAGGACCTCTACTCCCTTTTTCTATAGTCGTGGCTACAGCCCAGACAATCAGCGACAAACTGACCTTCGGCAAGATGAACTGCTCCACTGGTTTGTACCACATCCAGTTTACCATGGTCCCTGTGCTGATGGAGCTGAAGCGAGCAGTAACCACAGCCTCCTGGGGACAAAAGGGGGGGGAAGAAAAATTACACGTTTTTATCCAGAAAGAATTCACAAAGACACCGTCATCCATACTGAACAACCACACACTGCTTTCTCAACAGCAGGACTCTAAAATGAGTTGAAGTTTGTTGAACAAACAGCAGCAGCACAGAGTCCTCCAGCTGCCCTCAGGCTGTCTATCTGCTGAGCTTCACAGAAAAGCAGCGTACGCAATACATTATGCTCGCAGGTCAAAACTGCGTTACCTCCTGGTCCAGCTGAAGAAGCTTCACCGTCACGTTGCTGTGAAGCTCAGCTCGGGTCCCGCTGGGAAACACCCCCAGCTGGGTTATCACCACTGGGTGGAGGACCTTGAAATCCAGGGCGATGGCAGACACATCGGAAGGGGCGAGCACCGAGGGGTCAGACACCGTCACAACCTCTATCTCTGCATCCTTGCCTGCCACAGGGACAGAGAGGGCAGCGAGTCACTTCACAAGAACAGATGAAATTTATTACAATCCCAATATGCTGACCATCTTTTGGTTTGTTTTTAAGTGATGACGAGAAGATGGAGAGCTTTCCAAAAAAAAAAGAAAAAAAAAGGAGACTCTGGGAAAGCTCCAGCATCAGCACTTTTGAGGAGCTGCTTCTTTAGGACAACTGTCTTCAAAGTGAGCCCCTGCTTGTGAGCGTGCCTTCTTAATTACAAAAGAGACGTTTAATACCCGAGGGATCAATGAAAAGCTCAAGGCTGTTAAAGCGAAGCTGGGTTTTTCCCTTTTTGTCTGCTTTATGTGCGTTCTACACAACTTCTACAGCTCCTTCCAAAATAAAGACAATTAGGGATGCCGAAGAGCAGACGGTTTATCATATGCTTCTCACTTTGGCTGAATAGAACTAAGCCGCAGGGTTATATTACCATTAGGAGATATTTAACGATGACCTATGGTGACCAAATAAAAATGCTTTTGATTGATGGTTTATTCCCTGCAAATATGAAACCAGTGCGATAATCAACTGTACATTTTAAATATTACATTCCCTGTTGCTTTGCATGTTCATAGGTAATTATTTCAATATTAAGCACCAACTATATGCTGCATTGTGTGTGGTTCATTAAGTAGAGCACAAATCAATCCAATATTTTCATTACTGGCTAAAAATAAATGAATAATAAAAACAGAGCTGAGCATGATGTTTTTAAAGTGCTTGTTTTCCCTTAATAGTTCAAAACTCAAAGGTATCACATTTAGTGAAGAAAAAAATTAAATCTTTAATTACATGTCAATCAGTTTATTCATCTCATGCTGCAGTGTGTTCATATCTGCTCTGAAACCTTTAAAGATCATTAAGAAATTCACCATTTCTCCTCAATTCATAGGCACACACACACACACACACACACACCTTCTGTTTGCAGCGGGATTACTGCTCTGAGAATCTAATTAGCATTCACCTTATTGTGGTCCAAAAGAAAAAAATCCCTGTGATGAATGCAGCACAAACAAACACATTTCAGCTCGACAATTAATTGTCCGCTTAACGCGCGCTTTGACCTGAATCCTGCGTCAGGTACACCCGACTGTGCTTAAGAGCTGCCGCCATCTCTCTCTCTCTCTCCCAATCACACGGAGCATCGTGCGCACCAAAAGCCTGCCTGCCTGCGATTCTAAAGCAAATCACGTCAACACCAACAACCATTAACGCGGTGGAGGGCAGAGAATGGGCTGGGGGAAAAATAAAAAACAACGCATTGCCATGACCCTAAAGGCCGCTATGTGAAAAGCCCATTCTGATGAGCTGTAATTATGTTTCCATGAAGGCAGCTTGATGCCAGTAAAAGTGGAGAAGTGGACCGGCTCTGCGAAGGCGACAGACGTTAACAATTACTGCGGACGTTCGAACTGACTGCGAGGGAGTTAAATTATTTTGCATACTGTCTGCTCTTTGTGTAGCTCTACTTTTCAAGTGTTAAGCAGTTCTAGTTACCCCCGCAGCGGCGAGCATTTCTGCTTTGGCCTTAGATATACAAAGGAAGAGAAAGTTGTCCTTGAGCTGTGGGAGCACGCGAATAAAAGGTGTTTCACTTTTCTTCTGAACACGCATTCTTCTCATTCACTCAACTCCTCTGCTGTTAATTCTGCCTCCGCTCCCCTTATGACGACTGCACATGTGAGCAGCACATCGCGGAGAGAAATAAAGCTGCAGTCGGATGCCTTTCCTTCTTTCTTCCCCTCTTTCTCCTTTTACCTGGTTCGGTGAAGTTCAGGAGGGAGCAGGAGTAAGGATCCTCTCTGTCCTCCTCTGGAATAGGGCACCCATATTCCCCCACGATAAATTTCACCCCCACTCTGAAAGAAAAAAAACAAAAAAATACAAACACTATCACATACACCTTTTTTTTCCTGCTTGTGCAATATTCCACTACAAGATTTCTAAAGCTTGTCCATCTATCCACCCTCCGTTGCCATGGTTACCGAGGGTTGCTTAAAGGCCATCACACCTTATCGGTGCTCAGATCGCTGAATGAGAAGGAAATGGACAAAGAGGAAGAATGAACGAGAACAATATGGGCCGCTGGTCAGGTAAAGATAAAAGGCTTGATGGGGCTGTCAGTTATTTGCTGCCAGCTGCAGGCTGTTTTTTTTTCCCCCTCCCTCCTCTCCACTATATGATTTTAGAAAAACGGAGAGAAAAAAAGCAGTGAAGTTGGAAGTCCATCCCGCAGACCTGTGTTGGAAGTGGGGGTGGTGTTTGAGGTAGCCCAGCCAGGTCTCTCTTATCGCCTGTCGCAGTTCATAATGATGTCTTGCTGATAGCACTCCCACCAAAACTTCATAGAAAGGTAATGGCTCATCTGCATCGGAAACAGAAACATTTCACTGATATTTATATCGCACAACAGGCCATCATAACCACAGCAGAGCATTACACAGAGGACAGATGTAAAATAACCACAATCATCATGATAGAAATCAAAGCGCCCGCCTGCACACACGCACACTTTGGCATCAAATCAAGGTTAACTCAACCATTCCCTGGCAGCAGTTTCCTCTGATATTTAGTTTGCAGTGACTTACTGCGATGCAACCCCGTGAAGGATGAATGTCTTCGTGCATCAAAAGATAGTTAAACTACCTTCATCTGACGGTAACGCAAGTTCACACAGCGGTGTGAGGGCTCATAATAAGTGATAATCCGTCTGAAGCCGCCACAGAGCACAGTAGTCGCACTGTAACAGGAGATGCTCAGCTCGCTTCATACGCTGAGACTTTACTAGCAACGCCCCACACACTGAAATGTTACAGTCACCTCTTTTCCTCCATAAAACACACATTAGAGAACGCACGGTCCCGGCCACTGATCATTAACTACATGTTCACTCAAACACACAAACTAACAACCACAACGGGGCGGCAAAGGCAAAGTTAGCCAGCCGCTCGAAAGAAAAAAGTTGCGAGGCTCTCTGAGGAGGTAAAAAGCCCAGGGGTTGTGGCTAAAAAAGTACCCGAGGATGTGTTGTTGTCCAGCGGGGTGGAGGAAGGTCGTTGTGCCAACCACAAGTGCACCAGGACGGCGACAGCACAGGGGAGCAGAATGAGCGCTAGCCTCCGCATGGACGGAGCCCTTCATTCAGCCGGAGCAGCCTTCAGCTTTAGCGGCACAGAGCCTCTTCCTCGAGCCGCACGATACTGCGCGGTGTGAGTTGCTCCGTGTGCGCGCTTCATTTCAGCTCCGCAGCTCTCAGCCGAGCTCTCACCACCGCCTCATGTCTGCCTCCGCTGCTCGAAGAGCGGGACCAATGGGAGACGAGGAGCCCTGCCGCGATGCACTCTGGGAGGTGTAGTTCAACGCTGTAGCCAATCGAATGAACCTTGAGGTCGATGCGATTTTTTTCTCTAGATTTAAAATATTTAATTTTAAGTTGTAGTCTTTACTCAGCTTAGTAAAATTACTTATTTTTAAATGTAGCTAGATAAATACAATTATGGAGTCCATGTATCTTTAGAGGCTGATGTATCAGCTAGATGTCTATTTTATTTATTTATTTATTTATTTATTTATGGATAGCATAATGGAGGAAAAGGTTATCACATTTTTTCATCCTGCTAGTCTAATTGTGTACAAAGCTAAATATGTTCTCAACAGTAGGTGCAGACAATGCTTTGTATCATTTAATGTGTCTCCATTAAAAATAAAGCTGACCCATGCGGCTTTATTTTCCACTCCAACCACATTAAAGTCAATGGCATGTTAATTTAAGCATTAAATATTTTATACCCTGTCCTTAAAATAAATGAAACACTAAAACATTAAGGTGCTTCCCATGATCATCACATAAAGATGTGTCAGTTGTGTAGGTTTGTTTTCCTTTCCTGCACGTAATGAAGTGAGGAAAAACACTGTAAGCAGAGAAGAAAATTAACATATGAATCATTTTATCCTCTTAAACCTAGGTGATGTGTTTTAGCTTTAAGATAAGAGCGTAACTTTATCAAAGCTGTTGCCCTGTGCTGCACATGAATCATTTAAATGGAATCTTTTGTGCATGGAGATAGATGCTTGAGGAGGATTTCTTTTGACTCTGAGAGCACCAGTGTTTTCCTGGAAAGGAGGAATGGGTCACCCCAACAAAAAAAAAACAAAACAAAAAAAGCCACCCGCTGCCGTGCTTGTAAACATATTTTGTATTTGTATTGATTTTAATGGAATTCCAGCATTGCACAAATGTCATTTCAGAGACCTTACCACCCCTTCGAGTGAAAAAATGTGATGGGAAACACTGCAGTGGTACTGTATGTCAGTGTTATGAGTAGAAATCATTGAAGAGCTGCTGCAGAACACCATGCTTGTGCCTGTAGATGAATAATCTTATCAGGAATTATTACCATTCTCGTACAGTTTGGGGGCCTCACTGCTTAATTTGGAAAATTGCTCCAGCACAGATACCCAGTATTAGATAACCTACTGCCCCAGGGATAATTACTTTCCTGTGCATTATATAATACTTTTTGGACTCGTATTCATAGGTATACTCATTAGGATGATTTAGTTCTCTCCCCCTGCAACACATCATTCATTTGAAAGGAAAAGGCTATTCACAGGATGTTCAGGGGTTCTTGAAACACATCCAAACATCCCACAATGCTGGGGCTCTCCAGCCCTCATCTATCAGAGTCGGTTGTTTATGTCTCACATTTCACTTTTTATTTATATGTTGAAGTCATACACTATTTATACTATTCCAACTTGCATTTTTATCTTTCCCACTCAGGAATCACTGTACTTTTCTCCACATCTATAAAGATATCTTTTTATCCAGTCAGGTCCCTCATGGGAACAATGTGCCTGCAATGATACAGAGACCTAATTTTAGTTTTTGGTACATGAAGCTTTGTTTTCTCTGTAGCACATACTGTTTTCTCTACATAAAATGATTTTTCTTAACTTTAAATTAGCCATGGCCAAGCGACCAACAACTAAATGTAAACAGTATAATTGCCAAGAAATCTGAGGTGTGGATTAACAGGGACCAAACAAACCTCGTTTGGCGCATCCGTGTTTGGATCATCACCTTTGCCTTACCATTTTAAAACAAAAAAGGTCTGTTGGAGAAAAAAAAAAAAAAGTGTTGACTTTAGAAACCAAGTGTGTATTCATGGAGGAGCCCATCACTCACTGTAAGATGCTGACTGAGAAACTTTGCCTCTCACTGGGCCTTAAGTGCAAAATAAATGTAGATAATAATCCACAGCACAGCTGGTCCCAAGGCTTAAAAAAAAAAAATCTCTATAACATTGACTTCTTAATTACATCCTAGTCCTTTGGGAATTACTTTGGGGGGGGGGTGAAAAAAATCAATAAGAAATTCCAGTATTCATCTTCTGTGTCATTCATCAAAATTGTCAGTGCTATGCATTCATCACAGCTATTCTGCCTTATAATAGCAACACACAGCTGATTTCCTTGTCCAAAAAAAAAAAAAAGAAAAAAAATGTAAAAAGCAGATTTGAGTCTGACCCAACCATCAGACCATAAAGTGTGGTGAAAAGGGTTTAAAAATAACCACTATCAACCAAATTAGGTGGAAAGTGGTAATTTTAGGCTATTCCCCGGTGAGGCCGTAAATGGATACATGGATGGACACATGAAAGAGCAACAGCAGAATGTGAATGCCCATGTCAGCTGCGGATCCCTCGAATTATAAACTGGGGCTGTTCTTCATGTAAACTGCACTGTCTCCTACACATGTACTGCCTTTTACCCCCCCCACACACACGAAAAACATAAAATTAAAAAAATAAATCTGCAGAGTAGAAGGCAAACTGGCTGAGGCTGATTTTTTTTATTTATTTTTTTTAAAACGCTACAACACATGAAGAGTGCATCCAGATGGCCTGTGGTTCAGCTCAGCCACAGGAGGTCTCCACTACACACCGGAACATCATGTTCCTCTGTGAGACCCAGAACGATTTGTAGCATGTTGTCAGTGTGATCAGACAGATGCCAGAGAAAGAAAGAGAACGCAGAAATACTGAAGACACACTTGGGTTGCCGTTTTCCTTTAATTCATTTGATCCGTCAAATGATTTACAAAGTCTGCTAATGTAAATGCCATTTATTTTCCCCCCAAAAAAACAACAAAACCAAACCAAAAAAACGATAATACCATTCATGAATACAGCTGCACATCGTTGACATATCCGGACTCCCAGTGAGATTATTATGTGCAGAGTAGCACCCAGAAAGTCAATGAACAGGCAATATTTCATATCATAATAGTTCTCTCTGTTATAAATAGAAATAAATCCATGCAATATTCATCTCTAGCTGTTGTATTTCTTGTTTCAGATTTGGCACCATCCTTTAGATGAGGTCAGTGAGAGTGCCCTGAGGTCAGCTCAGGTTTTCAGATAGGAAATAAAGATGATAATTATCCTGAAAACAATTTGAGTACACATCCAGTATCAGAGATTGATTCCTAATACAATGGCTATTCAAGTACCAAAAAGAATGTTCTTTTCTCAATTACAGAAACCATGATGCAAAACGCCTGAACCTCCAAAAAAGGGACCATATTATGTAAACGACCCTTAGCATGGTTTTTAAAAAATACTTATATAGTATCAATAATTGCATGATTTATAAATGTTTTTTTCTACGTATCATACAAGCTTAGTAGCACTACACGTCATGTAGCTGTCAGTGCTGTGCAACAAATATTCATTAATACTACTGATAACAATATTAATAACGATAATAACAATTCATCATAAAAATTAGCAAATGCTATTCAACTACCATGTAAAGGAAACATTTGAACAGTGTGCTTTTTCTTCCACAAAAAAAAAAAAAAAAGAGGAAAAAGGCTGCGGGAAGCACAGCGTGAAGATCACGCCGCTCCCACAGAAGTTGGCACTGTAACATACTGTACACTCTAAAATACTGACAGCCCCTCGGAAACAGAGGCGGCTGTCAAAAAGGAGCAGAGAAACATGCAGGCCTCCGGTTTGGTATTAATGTCAAAGGCCTCGCCATTCACTCTAGGACAGGCAAAAAGAATCAGGCTCAGGAAACATGCCCAGAAATCATACGAGACCATTAAGGAAACGAGACGTCCTGTGACACGTGGGAAAAATTAAAAGAACTCTAGTGGAGGACTGCAAGATTAACCGATGCTTTTTCAGATTCAAAGTATATGAAGAGCAAATCAAACCGAGAAGCAAAGTCAGAATGCACATCGAGTGGGCAGAAGGTGGCAGGTTCATAAATAATTCTTGACTTAAGGGGTTGTTTGCACAGTGATAACTCTGAAGAACTCATCTGGCTGTTGAAACATCCGCTCTGCACCTTTCAATAAGCAGTCCAGTGATTTCTTTGCAGCAGAAGCGACGTGCAGTCACCTCACTCTTACAGAGGGTGCAGAGCACGACTGGAATTATTCACCGTGAGATATGGTTTCCGTTTCTGTGCTTTAATCTGAATATGATTGTACTGCGATACTAAAGCGAGTGGGTTAATTGTTGGCTCTGAAACTGAAACCACTACTGAGGGAAATGTCGAATTTTAGTGGTGCTTTGAGTAAGTGTTGCTACTAATAGTCACACCTGCACACAGAGCAATTAAAAAAAAAAAAAAAGAAGCCATGATCAAGTTAATACAAAGACCTATGCAATTTTATTCAGAGAAAAAGGGAAAAAACACTGGGCAAATTTGTTTCCTGAGGCAAGTTCAAATCTAGCACAAAAAAAAAAAACAAACTCTCATCTCTGAGCACTAAGCAAGGCTGCTCTAATAACAAAGCAATAACAAACCTATTTAACAAGACATTATACGCTCACTGGGTTGCCAGTTTGGTAGCCGACTCCCCCAAAACCTTCAGCCACCAGGGCAGAGCTGACCAACAACAGAGTGTTCACCTGGCAAAACTCAACTCAATGCCTATGGCCAGTAGCTTCAGGTGTGGTGAAGACAGAGAAGCCAGGCAACGCCATGCCTGCACCTGTACAGCTCTACCAGCAGGTCATCAGAGGATGGTGCAGAAGAACTTCTTCTCCCGGAAGGGGTTCTCGGAGGCGGGGACGGGCACGATGAGGGGGTCCTCGCGTATGTGTGCCTCGCAGTATGCCATCAGGTCTGCGGCAGCTTTGGATACCTGAAATGTTGAGACAGATGAAAATGCACATTTGTGATCAGATGTATCCTTTGAACTCTGTGTAGATGTTTTAAGGCTGTTTTGGGAAGCTACCAGAATTCTCCAATGCACCGTCCTGCATTTAAAATACTGCCACCAGTTTTGGGGTCATTATCATCATTTCCAGTAATCTTACTTATTTCAGCCATGACTTCAAAGTTCAAATCCATCCTGGGGCCATTGCTGCATCTCTGTTTTCTGGGGACCCTTTATGCCTTTTTTCCCCCTTGGTAAAAGGGGCAATTTAAAGTAGTATTACACAATTTAAACTGGATTATTTGCTTTTCTGGAATCAATGAAATGCCGTCTTTGTATCTTAGTTAAAGATAAGACACACAGAGGTTCTGAGAAGCCAATTTCTAACTTGCTTAAAGGCCCAAAGAGGTTCAAACAGTCACTGTAGCTCATGAAATTCATGCAATCACATGTAAGGAGCAGTGTTCAAACTGAAGAGTAACCCTTCTCTGGGTTTGAGCCAGTTTTCAAATCCTTCTTGGAAATCATGGACCTGTAAGCTAAGAATGACAGAATTCCCTTTGCTAGTAGTGCACTGGTCAAAAGTCAGGATCGGCGATAGTATGGAGATGAAAGATCTCTGCACATCTGCGAAGGCTCCATCAGCGCTGAAGTTCATGCACAGGTTTTTGAGTAACATGCAGACAATGGGCCTCATTCAAAAACAAATCTGTGCATGCACCATGCACAGGAAAGTGCTCAAAAGCCGATTTAATTACTAAATTAAAAGCTGTAGACTATAAACCTTTTCCAATATTCCTCATCTTATTTTATCTTATTGAAATTGAACTTAGTTTTAGTAAAAACATTTTTTCTAAATCATTGCTGATGTCATCACTTGGAGTCTAAATTCTTGGCACTATCCCAGGGATGCTAGAGAATCTGGATCTTGTATTTTTATTTATTTATTTTTTTTAAATACATTGGAAAAGTGTGCCTTTTCTGGTTTCCTCCTTGGAAACAATCCTTTCAGTTTCTTCTGTTGGATGGTCTTCCGTCTTCTTGTCTTAGTGGTGCAGGCTTCAACATTACCTGCATGTAAACATGTTTCCTTATATAAAGAAACGGAGCTGTGGCAGTATGCAGATAGTATGTACATTGGACTGAGCTGTTAAAGCTTGCCCAGGACAAATATCACCCATTATGTAGTACTTAAAACTAAAAAAAAAAATATTAAAAAGTGCTAATAAAAAAATGCAAACCTACTATGAAGTGACTAACAGTCCAGCCTGAGAACAAGGTGAATAAGCTCACACTTCTCTGCAGCTCACTGTTCATTTTCAGAGCAGATGTTTTTGAAGTTAAACTCACACCAGATGAGACCTGGGTGAATGCTATAAGGGTCTTTATTCTCTGAACTTGCATATTGCCGATGTTCCTGATTTGTCCGTCCCTGTGGCGACTGCATTGATGTCCGTTACCCCAGCCTCAGGAGAGAGGTAACCGACAGGTGTTAAGGTGGGACTTGAACCAGCACAGCACAAAGCATGAAGGGTCTAAGACTTTTTCCAAAAGGAACTTTTAAAAAAAATTTATTTAAATGTCAAATTTCATAGTACAGTCAGACTGTATGTGAATGCAGGTTTCCAACTGGGAATTGAGTAGGAGGTTACGGGAGGGGGAGGCGGCAAATGGAGAGCAGAGGAGCAGCTGCATCAGAGGGCCGGTGAGGGCTCAGGGATCTACGTGAAGGACAGAGCCATCTGATCTCCTGCCTGCCACTTCACCTCACCCACTGCTGCTCTCACAAGAGAATAGCACAGCTTTGGCTCTTAACATGGATTGCTACATTACAGTTTCGACCATCTCACAGCATGAAATGGAAGTGTGTAAAGGATTTCTGTTAATTCTTCAAGTCATGAAATACCATAATAAGCCCACCCTCCAAAAAATGCCAGGAAACCAGGATGTGTTATTCAGTTTCTTAATTCTAACATCCCTACCAATAGGCCTTAGCTACAAGTACATTCAGTACTAATAAAAGATGTAAATCTGTTTTAAAAAAAAAAGTTCTTTTCACCAATAGCCTTTGTTGCCTGCTTTGTTTTTATGTCAGGCAACCACAACAATTAGACAATACACTCACAGGTCACACAGTTTGGCAAACACTGAGGTAAATCACGCTGTGCCAGTAAATCTGAAACAAGAATAAAAGTCTATAGCCATCTCCGCAATTCAGTTATGAGCTTGAATGCTAATGTTAGCATGCAGAAGGAGCTGTAATAATGTTTACAATATAAACCATCGTTAGCATACTGGCATGCCCCTGTTTGCCAGACGCCACAACAAAGTCACAGTTCTGGTGATGAGTCATGAAATGAAATATTGGCCACATTAAAAATGTGATATGATGAAAGGTCAGAGATAATAAAGGACCTCACAATCCATCCTGAAAGGAGCACTAAAGCCTTTGGCATTTCTTTCAGTAGTCCAACAATAAAGCCAATAGTTTGCTTAAAACCATAAATGTCAACCTCATGGAACAAAAGTCAGTATCAGTACAATTCATTCTGAGATGAAAATTATTTTTTTGCCCAAATTTTCATAGCAAGGACAGTTGATATAATCACAGCCACTTTATGTACTTTAGTAGGTGCTCGTTAATGCAAATATCTAATCAGCCAATCACATGGCAGCAACTCGGCTTGCTCACGATGAAATCAAGCATCAGAATAAGAAAGAAAGGTGATTTAAGAGACTGAAAGTTGCATGGTTGTTGGTGCCAGACGGGCTGGTCTGAGTATTTCACAAACTACTGATCTTCTGGGATTTCTCCACAAAACTGTCTCCAGGGTTTACAGTGCACAGTTAAAGAAAAAATATCCAGTGAGCACCAGTTCTCTGGATGAAAATGATTTGTTGATGCCAGAAGAGAATGGCCAGACTGCTTCGAGCTGACAGGAAGGCAACAGTAGCTCAAATAACCACCTGTTACAACCAAGGTATGCAGAAGAGCATCAAAGAACATGCAACACGTCACACCTTGTAACAGATGGGCTACAAGGTGTGACAGCTGCACAAGGCCACACCAGGTGCCACTGTGGTCCACCAAGAACAGGAAACAGGATATTAATTCATATAAGCTCACCAAAACTCAACAACACAAGATGGAGGAGGGGAAAAAACAAACAAAAAAACAAAAACAAAACCATTTTCTGGTCTGATTGATTTCTGCTGCAACATTCAGATAGACATCATGAAAACATGGATCCATCCTACATTGTAGCAAAGTTTCAGGCCGTTGGTGGTGACTGTTGATGGCCCTTTGGGCCACTTATTAAAAAACGGAGTGAAAGTGTGTTTCTATACACAATTTAAAAAAAAAAAAAAATACAGCAAGTGATGGAGCCTGTCTGATGTGCAATGGCAAATCATTCCACAATATCGGAGCCATAACTGC
This sequence comes from Pterophyllum scalare, assembly GCA_024447675.2. Lineage (NCBI taxonomy): Eukaryota > Metazoa > Chordata > Actinopteri > Cichliformes > Cichlidae > Pterophyllum > Pterophyllum scalare. The sequence continues at coordinate 2,955 of JAMQGT020002349.1, read as the reverse complement.
GAAAGCTCGATCCTCTCTGAGTCCGCATTGCGTCTTTGGAACAAGTAAAAGTGTCTGGTCTGCTGACCTTAGAGAACAAGATGGGACATATGGGTGTAGCAGTTCAGACAGATAAAACAGGGCACGACCATTAAGAGACTTAAAAATAAATAAAAGGATTTTTAAATGGATTTGTAAATGAACTGGAAGCCAGTGAAGAGAAGGTAAAATTGGAGTGATGTGCTCTCGCTTGCCAAGGCAGTCAAGGAGAAGCTGGACAGAGCACGCACCATTGTGCTTCAGTGGAAAATAAATTTGACAGTCATCCACATAACAATGAAAAGAAATATGTTTATGGAAAAGAGCCATGTGGCAGCAAGTACAAAGAGAAAAAAGAGGCCCAAGAATGGAGCCCTGTGCCCCCCCCCCAAAAAGGACAGTCATCAATGCTGACACAGAAGCTTCATCAGAGAAGCAGGACCTAAACCATTGGAGCTCCACGCCTGTGATGTCTGGCCATTGCTTCAGCCTTGTGCTAAAGAAGATGGACAGTATTTCAGTCTCACTCTGAGATCCACTGCTTTTAAACTACTATTGAATGACCCCATCAGAACACAGTATCCTGTTCAAACTAGAATTACACAGCGGTGTCATATTTCACCGGCACATTGATTTTCATCCCGCACCTCTTTTAGCAACCACCAAAATAAAATTCTACTCAGAAGTTGAGTTATGAGAGTGTCCAGCTGTGCAACACATAAACTTCCCAAACTTAAAAGAAAAATAAAAAGGCACACTGACACGGCAGTGTTATCGCGCACGGCTACCTCCCTGCATCATTCTGTCAGCTTTCTGCTCCAGCTACTGTACCGTCACCACCTTCTTCCAGCTAAAGCGTTTCCATTATTCATGTCTGAACCTACATCATGGATCCTTTTTTGCAATTCCTCTGTTGCTGATAAAAGCTGTTAAAGTCACCCAATACTCAATATACCACCTGGTGATATTTCAGAACAGAGGTGTCAGTGCTAAAACTATAGAGACTGAACACCACACTTTTGGTTTGCAGCACTGTAACACTGTATTCATGAGACATCGCAGAGAAGAGAATCAATTATCAGTGACTATATGCTCACAGGCCCACCACTGATCTGAATATCTGGAATAATGTGACTAATGTGTTGAGAGAACTTTAATTAGTTGAACTAAAAATTGCTCAGAAGACAATGTATGCCAAATGGCTAATTTAAAAAAACAAACAAACAAAAAAACAAATTCAGGCACTAATTACAGAACCCAAGCCTACATGAAGTGTGAACACTAACAAAGCCTTCTCTTTCATATAGCAAACAGTTTATGTTCATAAGCAAAGTAAATGCAGTAATTATATTATGTAACTGCAGCCAAATGTTGCTGCTCAGAACAGGAGGCTCACAGGACAGAGTGGTACTGCACAGTGTGTGTCATTAGACCCAGACTGATTGTAATTACACTGCAGCTCCATGATGGAAGGAGAGTCCTTCTAATTAGCACAGATCACATTCCTTTGGCTGATTGAGCAATTAATGAGAGTGTGGTGATCCCTCAATCAGCAGCACAGAGACCGCTCTTGTCTCACTCTCCCTCATCAGATCCCTTAATTAAATTTAAGGGATCGCCCGACGTGGCCAACTTTCTTTTGCCTCTGCTTTCATTTCCAGCCAGATTAGCCTCCTTTGGTGGCTTTTTTTTGTTTGTTATTTGGGTGTATTTATGAAGTATTATTTGGATTGCCACATCTGATGCTTATTAAACAAACAGCTGTCTGGCTGTCATCAAGCAACTGGCAAGAAAATATTACAGATGTGAAGTCATGTAACTAAAGCTGCTACCATTTCACAGCATAACAATTTCCCCCACTTCTAATTTGCCAAAAAGGAAAACTTCCCTTAATACATTCATTAAGGACTTCTCTGAAAAAAAGCAGCACATGAACCTCAATACTTAACACAAATGTATCAACAGCTGTATGACAACCAGAGTTAGCTCAGTTACAGTTTAAAGTAGTGTTAGAAGGATTTGGCTGAAGAATAAAGCTTCACCAAAATCAAAGTTATTATTAAAACATAGAATTTTATAGAAAAAAAAACTAAGTTGACAGTAAAACTTACAATTCTCACCTCATTTAAAATGATAAAATTGTGCATTCTAGCAATGAACCGCCTCCAACTTAAAGTCCGATTTAGCCTGTGCTTGATGCTGCCATAAACCCTGTAGTGACATGAATCAGAAGAGAATAATTTATGATTCATAATATTTTTCAGCTGCCTTGTTGTCATTCTGGCACCATCATGTGAATCCACTTGAAAACTGGCTGTAGGCCTGAACATAATGTGCAAAAACAACAAGCAAAACAAGGAACTGTCTACGCAGAAAAGACGACTCAGCACCACAAACGGACAGTCTGATGAGACAGGCATCCAAAGTCCCGAATATATCCCTCTACGACAGCTTTATGAGGGGGAGGATACCACCTGTTTTGATTTGGGAACAATGATGCTTTACATCAGGATGGTTACTAACAGTCATGGGGCAGGAGGAAGTTTTAAATAAAAAATTTACACTGCATGTAAAGAAAATACTAAATGAAAAGGCACAGGCTTTAACCTTCTAAACATTCCAGTTTTCCTCATCTTAAATTATCTTTAATTAAAAATAGAATTTCTTGGCACTATCCCACAGAAGCTGGATTCCCCCCCTTCCCACCATTGCAATGAGTTTCTCATCAACTTTGATGTCCACCCTTTTAAACCCATCAGCCCCTCCATGGAAACACCTCAGAAAGCTGTGCCTTTTCTGGCATGCTCTTTGGACAATTGTTTCAGTTTCCTCAGTCGGACTTTCTCCTTTCCTGCCTTTGCTGTGCAGCCTTCTCTCTTGCAACATCACCACTTTCTCCACTTCATTTGCAAGTAAGTGTGTTTCCTTAGAGAAATA
>JAMQGT020002348.1:0-48810 GCA_024447675.2 Pterophyllum scalare | reverse complement strand
CCGGCCACTCCTGGGAAGGTTCACCACTGTTCCATGTCTTCGCCATTTGTGGATAATGGCTCTCACTGTGGTTCGCTGGATTCCCAAAGCTTTGGAAATGGCTTTATAACCCTTTCCAGACTGATATATCTCAATTACTTTCTTTCTCAATTGTTCCTGAATTTCTTTGGATCTCGGCATGATGTGTAGCTTTTAAGGATCTTCTGGTGGACCTTACTGTGTCAGGCAGCTCCTATTTAAGTGATGTCTTGATTGAGAACAGGTGTGGCAATAATCAGGCCTGGGTGTGGCTAGAGAAATTGAACTCAGGTGTGAAAAACCACAGTTATAGTATGTTTTAACAAGGGGGGCAATCACTTTTTCACACAGGGCCATGATGGTTTGGATTTTTTTTTCACCTTTAATAATAAACACCTTCATTTACAAATTGCATTTTGTGTTTACTTGTTTTGTCCTTGACTATTGTGACACTTTTTCACACCACTGTATAAAGTAGGAGGATATACGTCATACAATTCTCCTGTGTGAATCGCCACCTTATTGTGGTGGAGGGCTTGTCCCCCTGGTAGGGTCTCCCATGGTAAACTGGTCCTGGGTGAGGGTCCGGACAAAGAGCGGTTCAGAAGACCCCTATGTGTGAAACAATGAGGGAACAGTTTACCCTGCCTGGGATAGGGTTACCGGGGCCCCACCCTGGACCCAGGCCTTGGGAGGGAGCTCGATGGAGAGCATCTGGTGGCCGGGCATCAGCCTGTGGTGCAGCCTGAAGAGGCTACATGGGCCCACCCTCCTGTAGGCCCACCACCCGCAGGAGGCGTCGTAGGGGTTGGGTGCAGTGTGTGTCAGGCGGTGGCCAATCCCCGGCTATCGAGACTGGCTATTGGGATATGGAATGTCACCTCTCGGGTGGGAAAGGAGCCTGAGCTAGTTTGTGAGTTTGAGAGATACCAGCTAGATATAGTTGGGCTCTCCTCAACACATGGCCTGGGCTCTGGAACCAGTCTCCTGGAGAGAGGCTGGACTCTGTTCCAGTCTGGAGTTGCCCTCGGTGAGAAGCGAGGCGGCGAGCTGGGGTGGGTATTTTTGTATCTCCTCGGCTTGCTGCCTGCATGTCGGAGTTTTCACTGGTGGACGAGAGGGTTGTTTCCCTGCACCTTCAGGCCTGGGAATGGGTCCTGACTGTTGTTTGCGCTTATGCACCAAATGACAGCTCAGAGTACCCACCCTTTTTAGAGTCGCTGGGCAGGGTGCTGGAGAGTGCTCCATCCGGTGACTCCATAGTCTTGCTGGGAGACTTCAATGCTCACGTGGGCAATGACAGTGAGACCTGGAGGAGTGTGATTGTGAGGAACGGCCTCCCCGATCTGAACTCAAATGGTGTTTTGTTATTGGACTTCTGTGCAAAGCACAGTTTGTGCATAATGAACACCATGTTCGAACATAAGGATATCCATAAGTGCACATGACACCAGGACGCCCTAGGTCGCAGGTCGATGATCAATTTTGTAATCGTATCATCAGATCTGCGGCCGTATGTCCTGGACACTCGGGTGAAGAGAGGAGCTGAGCTGTCAGCTGATCACCACCTGGTGGAGAGTTGGATCAGGTAGTGGGGGAAGATGCTGGACAGACCTGGCGCACCTAAAGATATTGTGAGGGTGCGCTGGGAACGCCTGGCAGAAGTCCCGGTCCGGGAGATCTTCAACTCCCACCTCTGGCAGAACTTCAACAGCATTCTGAGGGAGGCTGAGGACATTGAGTCTGAATGTTCCGCACCTTCATTGTTGAGGCTGCTGCTCAGAGTTGTTGCTCCAAGGTGGTTGGTGCCTGTTGTGGTGGTAACCCCCGAACGAGATGGTGGTCATCGGAGGTGAAGGGAGCCATCAAGCTGAAGAAGGAGTCCTATCGGGCTTGGTTAGCCTGTGGGACTCTGGAGGCAGCTGACAGATATGGGCAGACCAAGTGGAATGCAGCCCGGGCAGTGGCAGAAGCAAAAACTCAGGTGTGGGAGGAGTTCGATGAGGCTATAGAAAAAGACTTTTGTACGGCATCGAAACGATTCTGGCGAACCGTCAGGGCTGCCCTTTGTCACCGGTTCTGTTAATAATTTTTATGGACAGAATTTCTAGGCATAGCCAGGTGGCGGAAGGCTTCTTCCTTGGTGGCCTCAGAGTCTCATCTGCTCTTTGCCGATGATGTGGTGCTGTTGGCTTCATCAGGGGGTGGCCTCCAGCTCGCAGTGGAACGTTTTGCCAGCCGAGTGAGAAGCGGCTGGCATGAGAATCAGCACCTCTAAGTCTGAGGCCATGATCCTCAGCCAGAAAAGGGTGGCCTGGGCTTCTCTGCTTAGGTTCCTGCCCCTGCAACCCGGCCCTGGATAAGCGGAAGAGAATGGATGGATGGATGGATGGATGGATGGATGGATGGATGGATGGATGGACGTCTGTCTGTCCATCCATCATCTGTGAAGTTTTACCTTACAGTCTATAAGACTCTAAAACCACGAGAAGAGGAGCCATAAAATTTGGCATATGTGTTCTTTGCTCTTCAATGATGTACAGCACTACATTCATGTTCCTGGATGTTTAGTACCTTTTGTACACTCTGGCTGTAGTTATCTGAAATGGAGTGTAAGCAACGTGGACGATTTCAAGGTATATATGCATATGTATATATGCATTGATAATACATGCTAACCATATGCAGCTTCTTTCTCATTCTTGATTGGTTTAGCCTAACTCAGTTCATTTCAGTTTTATTTATGTAGCGCCAAATTACAATAAACAGTCATCTCAAGGTCCGTTATATTGCAACGAAAAAACCATACAATAATTACAATCATATGATCATATTGTGCTGTGTGACTGGCTATACCTACTTGACCATTATTGACTGAAATGGAGAAAGTAGGGATTTGAAAGTAGCTGACAGTAGCTACATAATCCAAAATTTCTAGGTAAAGAGCCAGTCTATTTACAGCAACATCAGTCCTAGGTTGCAGCCTTATTTAGCCTGTGATGCCAACTTCTGATTGGCTAAGTATTGTCTATTATGTTGATCAGGGATGACTCATGGTCATAAATAGTATACACTATGATTCATCATTCAGCAATATTAAAGCCATATCTATTGCTCAGAAATAGTACTCAAATGTAAACAACATGGTTGCATTATGTTTTGTACATGGTTGCCCTAAGATTATAGTTTTATATATATATAATGCACTGATATCAGTAGATATTGTAGTGTGGGTGCATTATGTAGTAATATTCTTGTATAAACATAAGTATAATATGATGTGAATACCTTGTAAGTAAGCATCATGTCTGGCTTATTGTTATAGATTATATAAATAGAAAGACATTGTGTAGTATACACCCTTGTACAAGAGTGCAGTGTGCACTTTTTCTGATTTGTTTATCATGGAAATTTTTTGTGTCTGTTCTCGAATGTGGTTACCAAAAAGTAATTGTAGAAATGTGAGCTATAATCATAGAATATCAATCTCTTACAGCATTCTTAAAATGATTTTGGTTTAATGAGTATTGATAATATTGAAAGCATATTTTTGCTGTGATATGCATTATAGCTGTACTAACCCAAGGGGGCCTAAAAGTATTTGGATAAAAATTTAGGCCAAGGCCTTCAAATTAGGGAAAAAATAGTTTTGCAGAAGATAATAAGATGTTTTCTGGATGGTTTTCTATTATGAAATAGGGCTGACATTATCCTGACATTATCCTGACTTCTAACTTATTTTAATTAATCACAGGAGAATATACCAATTGGTGATGGTCTTGTTCTTATTTTAGAAAGGATGATTGTTTGCACTGAAATAAATCCTTTAAGTTAAGAGACATTTTACAGAAAACAAGCAAAAACAACAAACAAACACTGTCAGCTCCCAACAGGAAAATAATAAAGTCTTATTATTTGATGGAGCTTTCCTTTAAAAGCTAACTGTTATCATTATCTATATACAGCATAATCAACATATCAGATTGTTAATGCTATCACTCTCCTCAGTTTGCTAAACATATTGATTCAAATCTAGCCTCCCCTTTTTTTGGTCTCTCTGCAAATAGGTCTAATCCAATCAGCATGTTATTGCTGTAACTCTCTCTGCTCAACAAGTCCATTAACATCACTAATGAGTGAACTAAATTGGTTGATTGGCTCATTTGGCTTTGGACCTGGTGGATCATGTTGTTCTTTGATTCAGTCTGAGGTTACCACTGCTCAAATACTAATGTGCATACAAACACTGTAAATATCACATATCTCTTTCCAAGTTTCTAAACACTGACAGCATTGTAAAATAAGTCTCAAGCATGATGGTAGGTAGGTATTTTATTACTGATGAATAATTTTTGTATCAATCCGTCTATAATGGCCTGTTTACAGCCCAGTACTGTACAAAAACTGGACTTGGACTCTCTAGCTTTTTCCCTTTAATAACAGCAGTATGGAGGCAGAAATATTTCTAAAATTCAGCCATTTGGATTTTGTTAAGGCTTATTAAACAGGTGTGGCACCTTTGACTGCCTGGTGTGACATCCCAGTCTTTTGCTACTTGTTATTCCTCACCCCTAATTTGACTCACTCAATTTCATGAGGTTATTATTTTATGCAATCCCTTTTCTTTCTCTGTCTTTAATTATTTTCTCTGTGTTAAATGTATGACTGAAAGAGGAAATAATGTAAAATAAAACACATAATTTTCTCACTCTCTTTTTTGTTTGGTAATGAAAGAACTCCTGCATGACACTGAGGTTATTCATCTTCCAGACCCCCCCCCACACACACACATACACACATACGCACAGATAAACAGGATACTGTAATTCAAATTAAAAAGCATGACTGATCTCACATTTTAACACAGCATGAAATTGTGAAACTAAAAGTTAATGAAGATGATAAGCTTTCACAGTGGTATCAATGAAGTCATCAAAGTAATGGTACATGTTTAATAATGCCTGAATGTCAGTCACCCATTAACAGGCAGTAAAATTTTATGATTCAAATTCAGTGGACAAGAATCTATTTTTACACTCAGTGTGTGTATGTGTGTGTGTGTGTGTATGCACATGTGTATTTATACCATTCAGTCAACTGGTCAGGATCCTAATCGCCCAAGCTATTTGAGAAGGGCCAAACCTCACAAGGCTCGATGGTTAGGTGGATATGCTTCTGATAGGTTTCCACTCATTACAGAACCTGAATGCATCAAATCTTATAAAATATAAGAAGTAACACAGTATACAAAGAGTGTAGCAAACTATGCATGCAATGCTATATTTTGGAAATGTGTCAGATCATATTGCTCATCCTTCACACACATATGAACTTGTGTGACATCCCATTTTTAATTCATAGGGTTTTACATGATGTTGGTCCACCCTTTGTAGCTGTAGCAGCTTCAGCTCTTCTGGGAAGGTTTTTCCACAAGGGTAGGAATGTGTTTAAAGGAATTTTTGACCATTCTCCCAAAAGTGCATTTGTGAGGTCAGAGATTGAGTTCAGAGACTGATGTTAGACGTGAAGGCCTGGCTTGCAGTCTCAGCTCTAATTCTTCCTAAAGGTTGAGGTCAGGACTATGTGCAGGCCAGTCAGGTTCCTCCACACCAAACTCACCAGACAGAGAAGCATCACTCCAGAGAACACATCTCCATTGCTCTAGAGTCCAGTGGCAGTGCTTTACACCATGGGATCCAGTGCTTTCAATTGTGCTTGCTGATGTAAGGCTTGGATGTGGGTGATCAGCCATGCAAACCCATTCCATGGAGCTCTCTACGCGCTGTTTTTAAGCTAATCTGAAGGCCACATGAAGTTTGGAGGTCTGTAGCAATTGACTCTCCAGAAAGTTGGTGACCTCTTAGCACTATGTGCTTCAGCACCCACTGATCCTACTCAGTGATATTCCATCACCAAATACTTTGTGGCTGAGTTCTTGTTGATCCCAGATGCTTCCATTTTATTTCTAATACCTCTAACTGTTGAATATCTAGTAGAGATGAAATTTCACAATTGGACTTGTTGTACAGGTGGCATTCTATCACACTACCACGCTGGAATTCACTGAGCTCCTGAGAGCGACCCATTCTTTAGCAAATGTTTGTAGAAGAAGTCTACATGCCTAGGTGCTTGATTTTATTCACCCATGGCCATGGAAGTGATTGGAACACCTGAATTCAATGATTTAGATGGGTGAGTGCCTGCTTTTGACAATATACGGTAGTGTATTTTTAATAAGTAAGAGTACCAATATTCTATTATAGTGTGCCTGTGCACACACTGTGTGATACACAACAAAAGGCATTACTGTAATCACATTACATTTTTCTGTAACACAGTAATGTAATGCATTACTGTACAAAATCATTAATCACATTACCTTGCCTGTCAGCCCTGGCATAAATAACTAAATAAAAAAAATAAAATAAAAATACAAACATTAACAAGAATAGCCTATAGAAAACTTATAGAGCTGTTTTTGTAAAAGCAAATATGTTTGGTACATCAGTGCATTCAGATCATAATTCCAATTGCGAAAACTGCCAGTCATGACAGGCTTTAAAAAAAAAAAGTAATCACATTACAGTTACTATTATGTCATTACCTGCCTTACAAATGTTCTTCAATTATCTGCACGGCAGGTGGACAGAATGAAAAAAAATCAGACATATTGTTTCCTTTTTTTCCTGCACACTTGCGTTACAATCAGCTGATTTCAGTTCATGTGCAGGGAGGAGGAAAATGATGGAGCATCTACACGTTTTCAGGAGTAGAGTTATGGGGATTCATTTTATTTTTGTTACATGATGGTAAAGTGCAGATACAACCACATATACTACGAACAGAACTTCAGCTCTTTGCAAATATCTGTACAGACAACATGCTAGTGAAGAGAAGAGCAAAGAACTCAATGTTTGGTTGAGTACATGCTGGACCCAATCCAGCAGCATTCACACATTTCTATCTTCATTTCTATCTGCACATATTTCTACAGTAGAATTATTGTAGTCAGCGTTTTGGATACTGGGCTGGATTTTGACTTTGTTTTGTGTTGTTGGTTCATGTGTCATGTGTCATGTGGGACAGTAGCCTCAGGTTTATATTGTTACCTGATAGTTATGTGACATTGCATTTCAGGTCATGTTACAGAGTAACATGAAAGAAATATAATGAGCAGTGTAATGAATTAAGTAACATACTGCATTACTTTTAAGAAAAGTAATATGTAATACTTTGCTTTTTTTTTTAAATTAACTATCCCAACACTGCTGATTTTCCTTGTAGAAGCACACAGTTAAAAGACAGATAGAGATCCTCACAAAAACTAAATGGGTTCCTCGTTTTACAGAGTTTCATGAAATTTGACTTGCTAAAAGACATGCAAATTACATATCTGATAGATTTTCTGTGAGGTATGTTATGACCTTAACACTGAGCCATAACCACAGATTGTACTTTAAGTCAATGAAGAATGGTGTACATAAGCCTTTTGAAAGACAGTTTAAGCCATGGATAATTTACTTTGGCTCAGAATAAAAGGCCACAAATTAGCTCATGTATCTGTCTGAAGCCAGTGGATGTCATTAAATGCAGCATAGACCAGTTTTCGCATTAATGTTAATGAACTGGCAGATATTGATCCATATGATGTGTATGGGTCTTTAAAGATCTGATTTTGATTGAACCCTTGTGTTGCTGGGAGTCATTAGTTTCAAAACAACAACAGCAGCAACACCAAGAACACAGAAGACAAGTGAAGACATAAAGCTAATGTTCAGCATTAAGTAAGGCTACTATAGTGGTAAATAATTTCAGTAGACAACAACCTATTGCTGAGAAACCTGATACTATGATTAATGCTCTCACTGAATAATGGAGAAAGTTCCACTATGTTTAGAATATCCGCAAACAACACACAAACACCCTTGATGATTAGTTGGACTCTATCTAGCCCTCATGTCTCTATGTGACTACTGGTAGTAAATTAAATAGCGATTAGTTGAAGTCATTTGTTAGCCTGTCTGACACCTGACCAGCTCTTGGGAGGTACTGGAAGACGGATGGAGCGCTCCACAAGTGCAAAGTCAACAGGTGAAGATTAACTGGCTTTAATGATGCCATTTGCTTAATGTCTTTGCTGTTTTCTTTTTGTCTCCTTCAGCTGTCTCTGTTTTCTCTACAAAGAAAGTAAAGTGTGAGGAGAATTCTGGACTGCTGGAAAATTCTGAGACCTGAAAGTGTAACAAATAACAGTATACATTCAAAAACCCATGAATTTTTTTAAAAGTAATTTTTGGTGCAGTGCAGTGCTGAAGTAGCAGACTGCTGCAGCAGCATGCTGATTTTTTTTTTTGTTTGTTTTTTGTTTTTTTTAATTTAATTACTTTATTAATTGATTTTTCTTGCTTATTTTGATTTATACAAGGATGAAATTTCCACTTTTTGCTTTGAAAATCAAGTCAATTTTACAAGCCGACTAGTGCTTTTTTCTCCTTGTCTTACACCCCTGGCAACTGAGAATCTTCACCAGCTGATTGTGCATATATTTACAAACAGATTACTGACTGACTAATGTTATTACAAAAACACTGCATACATTTTCATTGCTCTGCAAATGACATCCAGTTCCTGTTGCCACCAAATGCTGCTCATAGAGGATCCTCTGATTGCTGGGTTTATCTCTCTAATATTTTAGGGTCTTTTTATTATATTAAGCACATTGGGGCGACTATATAAATGAAGCTGGAGACACCTGGGCCCGATGCTTTTGGTATGAACCCCACCCTTCCTCAGACCAGTGAGGGCCCTTTTTAAACATGCAATTTTGTTCTGCGCCTCTCAACATTTCTACCAGCGCATTGTTCACTTATCCACTCACACACCCTCACCAATGATAATACTGGCTCCACAACTCATGCTTTTCTTTCTGTGTTAAATTCTCTTTCTTTGTTAAGTAAATTAGTCATTTCTGGCCTTTACCCTGTGTTTCTCATTTTGTCCTGGCTTCTGAGGTAGGTTGTGACAATGTATTTGTAAAGTAACCAGGGGTGTGCCCAAAGGTGGGCAGGCACCATGCCACCAAAAATATCATCCCATTCAAATTTATTCTAAAGCTTTAGTTATTATTTTGCAATGTGAAAAATATAATAATACTAATATGTTATGCTGTATTATTATAGATAATGCTAGTCAGCAGTATATGAGCAAATAAAATCACTGTAGCTACAACACTAAAGTGATACACACATTATTGAATGAGTTATTTTGAGCCAAAAAATATGTATATGAATGTGAAAAGGATCATTCTGCATAATGAATTATTTTACTTTAGGTTCTTTAAATATATTTCGAATATCAAACGTTTGTACTGTTGTATAGGCTGTCTCATGACTTTTACTTGAGTAAATGGTTGAAATTCTAGTTTTTGCATCACCCTGCAAAATAATTTTTTCTGTAGTGCCAGTATTCATGTGATAGATCTGTATGAAGTAGAGGGCGGCACATCAGCCTGAGAATCATAGTCAATGTTTTCTAACAAAAAGTGGAAAATGTGTTCAGTATTGAACCACAAGTACAAAGTTATCAATCACTTTACCAACGTGAATGGATTTCTGTGAAATTTTCATTATTCAAGCGGACGCCTGTAGCATTGCATATATCGTTTTTCTTAGTTCCTCTCATTTTAATGAAAATAGCATGAAGCTGATGCATAACACAACTGTAAACTCTAAGACCTGCAATCCTCTGCTTCCCTGTGGTTAGAGGCAGTACCTACAGCCACACCATCATTTCCAGTCACAGCTTTCACTCTCAGAATTAAGGATGGATATTGATATTGCTGTCCCAGTAATGACCCCCCCCACACACACACACAATGTAACATTAATTAGCTTCAATGTATGCAATAGGACTGTAGTGCTCAACATTATCATCTCCTGAGCCATGCAGTGAAGCTAAACTGAGAGCACTGAAGTCCAGTGCTTGTTCCACACTCAAACAGGTTAAGCTGAAAGTAATAGTGTAACAGTCCAGTGTAACACTAGACATGAATTATCCTCTGTTAGCCACGGATACCTAGATATCTTGAGAAACAGTATCTTGTTCTGGACCATCATGTAGGTCGGCAGGAGTGGATGGGAAAATAGCTTTTTAGAGAGGATAGCAGGGGCAGTAGGTGGTAACAGATCACAGAGCTACCAGCTGTGAGAAGGCTGGGTGGACAGTACTGACTGTCATGTGGGAGACGGATGTCTGTCTTCCACACATTACTACTGTCTCTGTAACTCCAGAAGTTGCTTTGACATAATTAATTTTGTGACAACACATCTTAAAATTGATGCACCTTGCTTTTTTGACCAGAAAACTGTCCAGATTTATGACCACATAAGCATAACAAGTAAATAAGCACACTCTATCTCGCTCTCTTACACACACACACACACACACACACACACACACACACACACACACACACACACACACACACACACACACACACACACACACACACGGTGGCCTCAATGAACTGAAGCAATGTGCGTGAGAACAAATTTTTCCAATATGAAAGACAAGTTAATGTTGCTAAAGGTTACCACAAGCTATCAAATCACTGTATGATCAGGGCAGGGTGGCTGTGGCTCAGGAGGTAGAGCAGCTTATCTACTACTCAGAAGGTTGATGGTTCAATCCCTGGCTCCTTCAGTCTGCATGCCAAAGTATCCTTGGGCAAAATGCTGAACTCTCTGATGCATCCATTGGATTATAAATGTGTCTGTTAGATAGAAAGCACTTAGGCATAGAAAAAAGTGTTTATGTGAATGAAGACATGTTGTATAAAGGTCTCTGAGTGCTTTGGCAGAGTAGAAAAATGCTATATAAGAACCAGTCCATATACTAATGCCCTTACCTAGATTCATACATGTGCACAACAGACAAACATTAGCGCTGTCTCCATAACTATCTAATGACATTTTTTAAAAACTCTTTATTGCTGTTACAAAACATTATCATTAATGTTTTCTGATGATGGTCCAGGAGTCAAATGTCAATGGTGGAGCCCAGCTTAGTCTAATGACTGAGGCAGGGGATCGCTTTAATGAGTGGAAACCGATTAAGTCTGACCTTCTGATCTTTGGCTGCTCCCAGGTGATCCTCTACACATGCAGCAGATGACAAATGGGAGCCAATGGATTCATTTCAAAATTATAATGTCATCACTTAAAAAATGGGATCCTCATATGTGAGAAATCATATCTGACCTGGACCTTCAAAAAGGAAGTATCATAAAATTGACTTTCATTTCCTATATTATATGTAAATGAAAAACGTATTTTTATGCCATGGCCATTGCTCATCACATGCTAAATATGTATTTAATATCATCTTATTTTTGTAGCATTTATGGCCGTATTGGATAGTTACAGAGGAGAGGGGCAAAAGAATGTAGGTAAGGGAGCACAGGAATGACATGAAATAAATGTCTTGGCCAGCTAGAAGTCAAACTGGACTCACTGCTTGAAGGGCGTTGTGACATGTGACCTCTGCCCTAGCACATGAGCTAAATCAATACTAATAGTATATATAGTACTAATAGTATTATATAGTCATTTTAAATTAACTTTAACTTTGTTGTTTTAAAAATGAATATATATTGATATATATTATTTCTTAATATTTTTATTTTAATTTATACTCTGTCTTATTTAGTTTGACTTCTGATTAATTTTTACTATATTTATTGCATTTTATTTTACAGAGTTACATACTGTACCATTCTACTTATTAAAACTTAATTTTTAACTGCTTAACAAATCAATTTCTGAACTTTGGGATAAATAAAGTTTATCTTATCTATTATTTTTTTTATGTAGCATGTAAAAAACCAGAGTGAGGATAAGACTTAAAGGAATTGGAGTCACAATGAAACTAGAACAAGTTCATTATTCATGCCAATGAGTCGATCATGAACTCCTTTGTACACCAAAGTACTTGAGAGTCATGTCATGGTGCGCTGCGTGGCTGGAGCAGGTAGACCTCAAAAATGCAGGACTGACGAGCGGAATTTAACTGAAAGGGTGTTTATTAAGTAATGACAAAAACAACAGAGCTACGCTGGGATGGATGGGTGCCAGAATTAAATACATGAGAACCAAACCAGGATAGTAACACACAGCAGCAGGGATCATAGACAACAACACAACAAAGAACAGAAGAAAACTGAGGGCTTAAATACACGTCAGGTAATCAGGGCAAGAGGAAACAGCAGGGCACAGGAGGTGAAGCAAATGAAACCAATAACAGGGGAAGCAAAACTAAACACAAAGCACGGGGAACACAAGCCTGTCAAAATAAAACAGCAAGGAACAAGGTGCACACCAACTTGACACGGGGGAGTGGCACACAGACACTAGACAGAGACACAGACCTGACACAGGGAAACACAAGGGACTAGAAATAAACTGAGGAATACAAAAGAGAACTAATAAACATAATCAGAGAAATAACTGAAACAGAACCAAAAGAACACAAAACACTGGGCCACCGGCCCAGGACCATGACAAGTCAGATATGAAGCCAAATGTCTGACAGTTAAAGCTTCTCCAAAACTATACAATGGGACAATAATCCCAAACACACCAGCAAATCTACAACTGAATGACTGAAAAAAAAAATCAAGGTGTTGCAATGGGCCAGTCAAAGTCCAGAACTCAACCCAATTGAAATGCTGTGGTGGAACCTTAAGAGAACTATGGATAAACAAATTCCCACAAACCTCAATGAACTGAAGCAATGTTGAAAAAGAGTGAGACCAAATTCTTCCAACATGAGAGACAGATAAACTCATACAGAAAATGGTTGGTTCAAATTAATGTTGCTACGAGTGGTTATACACGCTATCTAATCACAGGGTGCTACGGCTGGTGTGGCTGTGGCTCAGGAGGTTGAGTGTGTCATCTACTAATTGAAAGGTTGGTGGTTCAATCTCTGGCTGATCCAGTCTGCACGCCAAAGTATCCTTGGGCAAGATGCTGAACATTGAGTTGCTCCCAGTGCATTCGGAGTGTGATTGTGTGTGAATGCTCCTCCCTCAGCCTGGTTCTGCTGGAGAATTCTTTCTGTTAAAAGGGAGATTTTCCTTCCAACTGTCACCAAGCGCTTGCTCAAAGGGGGTTGTTTTGATTGTTGGGTTTTCTGTAATTATTGTAAGGTCTTTACCTTATAATATAAAGCACCTTGAGTTTACTGTTATTATTTTGTGCTATATAAATAAAACTGAATTGAATTGAATGTTATACAGAAAGTGCTTGAATTATTCTGTGCGTGAATGGGTGAAGGAGATACTTTATAAAGTGCTTTGAGTGCTCATTTAAAGTAGAAAAGCACTAGATAAAAACATGTCCATTTACATCAAGGGCAATACTTACGTATTAATGTCGACTATAATGCAGACCTGCTCTGTTAACTTAACCATCAGAATTAAACATCTAACTTAAAACCAGTCCTGATTTGAACCCTAAAATCAAATTTGAACCTTTTAAAGGTCTGTCATATAAATGTCCTCACTTTCCCAATTAGTCCTCACTCTCAAGGTCTAAAATGCAAAGTCTATAAAAAGACAGCGACTATTTGTGACTGACCTAAAATGACTGTGATTTAATGTGTAAAAGTTTGGATGTTTTATCTTTTAGTATTGAAGTTTAGGCTCTGAAGGAATTCTTTAATTTAAAAAAAACTTGTGGACTTTTAGGTATGTTTTGTACAATTTCTGCTACCTTGGTCATTATTTCCACACATAACTGATTTTAAATCTCTGGAGTCCTATTTTCCTGGATAAACAAAGGTTACATTACAAAACACACACCCACAAGCCTGCATGAAAACACGCACAGACACAAACACCAGGACAAACACACACAGATCTGGGAGAGTGGAACAGACAATATATAAAATATGAGCATAGCCACAGTGATGCCAACCACTGGTTAGTGAAGTTTCATCTTGAAGCCTTAAACTGAGCAGTCTAAGGCTTGCT
Organism: Pterophyllum scalare; assembly: GCA_024447675.2. NCBI lineage: Eukaryota > Metazoa > Chordata > Actinopteri > Cichliformes > Cichlidae > Pterophyllum > Pterophyllum scalare. The sequence continues at coordinate 34,760 of JAMQGT020002348.1, read as the reverse complement.
CATAAAGGGGTTAGCAAGGGAGTTGGAAGTGTTGGTACAGACCAACAAACTGAGCCACACTGCACATTCAAATGGCAGTGAATTGTCAGTCACAACAGTATTCTAAGCAGACAAGTCCAAACTTCCTGGTCACCTCCTCCAACTCATTTTTAGGGACACTGATGCATTCCCAAACCAGCCAAGAGATAGAAACTTTCCAGAGTAAGGCACTCTGGAAAGTTTCTATCTCTTGGCTTTCTGTGGTAGGACCTGCCAGGAACACCTCACCTAGGAGGCGCCCAAGAGGCATCCTAGTCAGATGGATGAACCACCTCAACAGGCTCACAAGAGAAGCAATGCTTCATGCCCCAAGAGCTAATTTGAACTGTGGATTTACTTGCCAGAGCCTCCACCCTGGACTGCTGCCTGATACACATTGCACCAAATCCGTACGCTACCTCCTGCAGGTGGCAGGCCCACAGGACCTGTGTTGCTTCTTTTGACTGTGGCCCCATAGGCTGAGGTTTCCAGGCCTGGCTCCAGGGTAAAGCCCCGGTAACCTTTGTCCCAGGCAGGGTGAGCTGGTCCTTTGTTTAGTTTTTCTTCGTAGGGATTTCCTGAATCACTCTTTCTCTGGCCTCTCACCAATTTTCTTTGGGAGACCCTACCAGAGGCAAATGCCCCTGACAGCATAGCTCCTAGGATTACTGGTACACAAACCCCTCCAATGGGATAAGGTGGCAATTGATGGAGGGGGCAGTCCTACATCTAATCTTAACCAGATTATCTGGTGTGTACAGTACAGCCAAAGGGAAGAAGCTAATTTCTTTACATGAGACTGATCAGCTTTTTTAATCCCTTGTTTGCCACATATCTCCTGTGATTTTAAGCATACATTTACATTTAATGAATAGATATCTTCATTAATATATCGCATTAATATAGGTGATGAGTTTCTTTTTCTCTTTCGCTTTCTTTTTTCTTTTTTTCTCAGTGGTTTCCTCTACTACTCTAGATTTCACAATTCTATTAGTATTAACATTCTGTATGTTCTCTGTGTGCAGAGAGCAGAACAGATGGAAATGTTCTCTTTTGGAGGAGTGAGAGGCTCAATGGAGTGGATTATAGAAGGGGTAGAAAGGGGAGATTTTCCTCTTTTACCTAAATAATGTTCACATATTTCCATGTGTGGGCTTCAAATTTTGCTGCATTTAAGTGTATTGTTTTGGGAATGTTTTTTCAAAGTCAGAATAATGAGATAGAATATGTCAGCAGGAGCAGTAAAAAAAGATCAATTGTTTTTTGCTTTTCTCCGACCAAAATCAAAAACGGATTTGTGTGTGTGTGTGTGTGTTTGTATTGCTTAGTTTTGGGGAAAAATAACTAAAGAGGGACAACAATTAGCTTGTGGTTGAAATTTGATAACCACTTGTAAAAAAGGCACAAAGCTGTCCATCCACCATCTCTTTCACCAAAAGTGCTTTTCTAATCTGGATTTCACCATTAATTCCACCAGCATAATAATTTCAGTTAAGCAATGTTCTTAAATATCTACAATCAAATTATGGTAATACACTCCTCTCCACTGTCACATCATTTCAGTGCCCTCCTTCTTAGATTCCTTTGATGGTCATTCTCAATAGAGGAAAAAGCCACCTACACCAATTTACAAAGAAAAACAGAAACCTCCCACAGAAAGGGGAGAAGAAAAAGAACCTGTCAGAACAGGCAGCCATCTCCCACATGGTCAGCCTTACCAGTCTCTGTGCAAGTGTGTGTGTGTGTGTGTGTGTGTGTGTTTTAAAACTTGGGGTACCCTGGCAGTGCAGGGTGACAGGGGGAATTTGAGGATGTGGGTGGATAGTGACGGGCCCTGAGAGCACATTAAGGTAAAGAGACAATGAGAAGCAGCAAGCAATGATTTCAACACTGTACTGTCAGCACTTCGCGTATTTATCTTCAAAGAATTTCCAGTTTATTTGCTAATATATTTTGGTGGCACTTACATATAAGGGCCTCATAGTTCTCTATAATTTCATAAATAGTAACTGAAGTTCCAGGATGTTTCCAGGAAACGATGACGTCATTTGGTGTTAATTATACAGAAAGTATATAAGCATGTACAGTAAGCCAATCTCATTTTCCTGTTTTGTCTGTGGTTTGTTTTAAATTAAAAATTCCATTCCAGGAATTTTCCTTAGAAGTTATTAGTTAATATTTTGGGACGCACACAGCACCGTGATGTATTATGGTAGAAATGAACCGTACTGGACTTAAATGTGAGTTTGAGAACTTGAGGAAGTTTATATTTTGGACAATGTCGCTCAAGTTAAATTCTCTCAGCCTGGGGAGTGTCCTATATGTGAAGAACTCAGGATGAATTTTTAGTTAAAATCCAAATGGATGTGATGCTCATGCTTACGAAGTGTTGTGACAAGTGCCTTGCCCCAATACATCTTTAGAGTGAACATATAGTTGACTAGCTAACTGTAGCTTAGAAATGAAGTCTAAAGTCAATAAATGATGACTGGCTCCCAGCACAATACAGACTTCAACACAAACTCCAGATAAAAACAACAAAAAACAAACACCAATTTGGCTTCAGATTATGTCTCTCTAGTGACGTTTGTGAACCACCAATGATTTTTTGGTGATGAAAATAAGGTCCTTTGCTCATTGACCTGCAGAACAGCGCCAAGGTAAGGACAGCATTTTAAGAGACAAATGTCATCGAGTTCTACAGAGGACTCTCTGTCAGCGTGCTCTGCACTTTGTAAACATACAATAAGAATATCCTCTATGGTACTTAGAATTGTGGTAAAATGGTTTCCAGCAAACTGAGATCAAGGATTACAGGTGCCCATTTGGAATTAGTCCTTCATATATCAGTAAGTTGGAGAAGTTATGCTGATGTAGTAACATCCTTTTGTAACATATTCATAACTATTGTACATCCATCCATTTTCTTTCACTTATTCTTTTCAGGGTTGTGGGGGTATGCACTGAACAGGTTGCAGACAACTATTCATATTCACATTCACACCTATGGCCAATTTAGAATCAACAGTTAACCTAAACTAACTGTCTTTGGACTGTGGGAGGAAGCTGGAATACCAGGAGTGAACCCATACAGCTGAATGGCAGATTTGAACTCAGGACCTTCTTGCTGTGAGACAACAGCTGTGCATAAGTGGGGGCAGCATGGTTGGACTCTAAGTGACCATTATGATTCATTAGTAATGATGATTATTTATTGTTAAAAAAAAAACATAAAATGTGGATATGTACTTTTAATATTGGACATTTCAAGTTTCACTTTACTTGTTTGGAGTATCTTAAAATGGCTGCATTAGTGTGTTTACTTCAGTAAATAATCTGAATACTTTTACCACCACTATGCAAGCCTGTATAACCAGTGATCCCAGTGATTAACGTGACAGATTAACAGTGATTAATCTATGGAGGCAGAGGTCTAGCCACAGTTAAAAATTATTATTAATTTACTGAATGTTCAATTGATTTTAAATCTGTTTGGTTTGTTATAAAAGTTATACGGTATGGGATACTTGGTTCTAATATTTCTTAAGTAAATGTTTGTCACAGATGAATAACTAATTATCAAAATAGTCACTGGTTATTTTTTCAGAATCATCTAATTCACCAGAAGTACCAATAGACAATAATCAATGTTTAAAAATCTGAACATTAGCAAATTTTCCTTAATATTTTTTCTTGCCATTATTGGGTAAGAAATTATCAGCTTGGTATGTGGAATATTTGTCCATTAACTGCTGCAAACTCAAAACATTGCATCAAGTGTAATAATTTTGTAAGAAGTTTGATTTAACTTCAATCCATTTCTCACTTGTGTCAGAATAACAGTTTAGATCCCAAAGTTCCCCATTAAATATAAAGCACAATGTGGTTTGTTACTTTTAGTTTATAACTTCATCATCCATAGTGGGTTTAAGAAGAAAGATGAAACAGCACAAGAATAAAATAACATAAAGTTCATGCAGATATGGGGCCAGATTTCCAAGTGGGCTTTAGAACTACATTTGATGTTAAAAAGAGAACAGTGGAACACAGAGGGATTATGTAAGTCAGTGCAGCAGCAGATAAATGTTGATTGATCTGCTGATAAGGGAATGCTAGGAGCTTCTTCTTCCTCCTCCCTTGCCTCAGTCTGGAGCTGATGTTTAAATAAAAGTGATAATGGAGTGCCTGGTGAGGTGTGGGTTCACAAAGCGTTCCAGCCTTCTCACTCTACATCTGTCCTTTCCTGTCCTCTTGCTGCCTTTCTTTTCATTGTCTTTCTCGTTTCCTGTCTTCCCCTCTTTGTGTCATTTTCCCCTTTTCTTTCTTTGCCTCCTCTACTCGGTCTAAAATAATACTTATTCTCCTCATACTTTTGCTTTTCTCCTCTGATGTCTTCTCATCATTTCGTTTTACCTTCTTCATCTGCTGCTGCCACTATTTTACTCCTTCCCATATCTAACCCTGTGTATCACCTTCTCTCTCTCTCTCTCTCTCTCTCTCTCTCTCTCTCTCTCTCTCCTTCTCATTCATTTTCTTCTCTTACATTCTCTTTTCACAGCACATCTGCATCATTTTTCCTTTATCTCCTCATCTTTGACTTTCTCTTTCTCCATGTTTTTCTTTTTCCTTGGCTATCTTGTCTATCCTGCACTATGCTTTTTTTTTCATTTCTGCTTCCCTTTCTCTTCTTTTTTGATCTTGCTCAACTTTTTTCTCTCTTTTCCTTCTCCTTTTCTGTCCATTTGTTTCTCCTGATGATTTTCTCTGTTCTTCTAACTTCTTCCTCCTTTTCTTTCTTTTCTGTGCTTTACTCCTTCTTATCCATCCTCATTACAATCCATCTTCTTCCTTTCCTTCTCTCTTATCTGGTGTAGCTTTCAGTGCTTACTTGCTTGTCTGCCACAGTGTGCAAACATTTTTGCGTCCGTGGGCGAGACAAGAGAAAAACAGGCTGCATTATCTGAGGACGTCCCCACAGCCAAACGGTTTCCTCATCTGAGTTTGTGGAGGCGGACGAGAAACATTCCTGAAAATGCGAAACATTCAGATGAGGCTTATTAACGCTGGGGCTTTTCAAACGCTTTCAGTGTTTTGCAGAATCTTAGGAGCTTTTGTGGTGGTTGAGCTTTCAGCATACTGCTCACACAATCAGAATCTTATGCGTTTAGACTGAGCAGCCTCACTGTGACATATGCTGCTGTCAATGACCTCCTGTATACCCTGTGTGATGATAAACTTTCCTCCAGAAGTACACTGAGGACAGTGGGGCCAATCCCTTTATTTTTGCTGTAGACTGAAAACATTTGGGTTTGACATTAAAAGATAAATATGAGACAAAAGATCAACATCTTCAGCTTTTATTTTCAGGTATTTAAATCTGGATCTGATACACAGTTGAAAAGATAGCACCATTTGTCTGAGCCCACCCATTTTTCTTGTGAGCAAAACCATTGGAATATGTGACTGACAGGTGTATTTTGTTGACCAAGTGTGTCCTGTTACAATGCTTATTCAAACAATAAATAGCGCTGAATGTCCACACTCGGTTTCAGATTCAGATTTTTCCTGTGCTGACTGTGTATTTACAGTTAGAGGAGTAACCAACATGAAATCTGGAGAGCTGTCTATCGGTGAAAAACAGGCAATTGTGAAGTTGAGAGAAGATGGAAAAATCAATCAGAGCCATTCCACAGACATTAGCCATAACCACACAACTGACTGGAACGTCCTGAAGAAGAAAGTCATCACTGGTGTACTAAGTAACAGATGTGGAACAGCAACATCAGTTGGTGACAGAAACAAAGTGTGTAAATAAAGACTCTAAAACAACTGTTAGTGACATCAGCAACAACCTCAAGAGGGTAGGACTGAAGGTCTCACAAACTACTGTTCACAGAAGACTTCATGAACAAAAGTACAGAGGCTTTACCAGAAGATGCAAATCACTAATTAGCAAGAAGAATAGGAAGGCCAGATTGGAATTTGCCAAGAAGTTCAGAGATAATTATGAGACAAAGTTTTATGGACTAATGAGACAAAGATGAACCTTTACCAAGGTGATGGAAAGGCTAAAGTCTGGAGAAAGCAAGGATCTGTTCATGATCCCAAACATACAAGCTCATCTCTGGAGGTGGTGAATAGTGGAGGTGATGTCATGGCTTGGGCTTGCATGGCTTCTTCTGGGACGGGCTCATTAATCTTCATTGATGATGTCACACATGATGGCAGCAGTACAATGAACTCAGAAGTCTACAACCAAACTAGTTTGGAAATCCTTCATGCAGAAAGATAATTACCTAAAAAACAGCACCAAAACTACAAAGGAGTTCATCGGGGACAGGAAGTGGAAGATTTTAGACTGGCCTAGTCAATCTCTAGACTTAAATCCTATGGAGCATTTTACCTGGAGACTGAAGGGAGTACCCCCCCCAGGGAACAACAATTTAAAAGATGTGCATAGAGACTGAAAAACAGTAACAGCCAGAGATCTTGCAGAGGTATTGCTAGGCAGGACACACATAGAAGGTGATATGAGAGGTGATGAAGAAGTTCCTGGGAAATGGCCTGTAAAAATCTGGCCCGATTTAAATTTGTCCAATTTTCCATTCAAGAGGATCTCTTTGAAAATGGCTAATAAACAGACTCAGGGCGATTCAAAATTGTATAAACTGGTCAAAATACGTGGCAAGAAATCATAGTATATAATATAATAACAGGTAAAAATTTAATTTCTCAAAGACAACTAACACGGCCCACCTGCTGATAATGACCTCCCAAACTGCCATGATGGATCCCAATGAATACCTCTTTCTGAGTCATGCAGAGCTCATTACGGACACAGATACTTTCCCAGTGCCTTCACCAGTTTCCCTCTTTATTACTGTTTGTATGTCTGTATTTATATATACACATGTATATAACCTCAACCTTACGTATCTTTTTTTTTTCCAGTTTTCTTCTGGTTAGTTTTTATCTCTTCCACCTATATCAGTTTTCAGACTGAATAGGACTGCAGACATACAAACAACACTCCCTTACACATGCAACATTCATTTTAATGTTTGTACTAATATGTTATTTTGTGACTGTTTTGTTGCCATGTCTTGTCCTGTTGTGTGTCTTTGGTTTCAAAATAAAGTATGTTTTACACTGTAATAAAAAAGTAAATAAAATAAAATAAATAAAAGCTGAACTTTAAAGACATCATGGATAGAAAGCTGTTAAGGTGATCAAAATCAAAAACAGCAGAGTAAAATGGTAATAAAATTAATAAATAAATAATAATAAAAGCTCTATTGCAAAAGCCAATACTTGAAATACATAAAATAAAGTTACATAAAGATTAGGATCTGTTGATTTTATATATATGCCACTGTAAAGTTCTGTGCATGTACAGTATATATGACTGCACTAGCATCATGGTAAAGAGTACAGCCCAGGACTCTCAGTCTGATAAAGCGCATTATTATTGATACCAGGAAAATTACAGTCCAACAGCACAGAACAGGCAGATTACATTTTGATTGGGCACAATAAACAAACAAAAAATTACCTCTGTGTTTGGTTATTACAGTTTCTGGAAGTCCCATTCTAACCACTTCCTCTTCGCACTATGCAATTTCACCATGGAATAAAAAGTTGCGCAGAGAGTAAACATCAAGTGCTGTTTCATAATTAATTTTGTGCGAGGGATCATCACCAGCAATGACAGCTAGGTTTCCATCTATGGATGAGCAGCTTTTAGCACTTTTTAGTTGAAGAGTTGACATTTTCCATGCCTGAAGGCAGTTTGTCCAGTGAAAAATGCAAATGGGAAGATGCTGGAATTCTACTGTAATATCCCAAGTTATCTGAGAGAAAACATTCATCAGAAACAATCCTGAACTGTAGTAGTGATGGGTGAGTCAGCATATTGTCACTATATAAGTGTATATCAGTGCAGTGAAATTGTGTTAATACTGGTCATACAAATAAACTTCACTCACAGCCTCAGTTACTCACTAGATTTGCTTCCTGGCAACCTTGTCAACTTCCATTAAACAAACACTGAAGGATCACAGTTTTTACACACTATAGGAGCCTAGTGTCCATCACCAAGGCAGAAGTAGATGAGGGAGTACAGAGAGAATTAAGAATAGCACATCATAACATTCTAGAGGTACACTACAAGATAATCTTCAAAGTGACATCAGCCAAATTTAAATCAAGAAAGACTTTTGATATCTATATGCTGATTTACTGAACTTTTTTTTTTATCACAGCTTGGTAAATAAAATAAGATCAGATAATAGCTGACTGTTTTGACACAGGGATGATTATCACTGACTTGAGACATGTTGGGAACCTGCTCCACAGAGTAAATGGACTGGTTCTCATATACATCCGCAGCTTGAGCATTCAAAGCACTTTTTATTACAATCCTCATTCACACACACAAGCACTTTTCTACATAATGTGCTTTCTATCTAACATACATATACATTCACAATACAATAAATGCATTGGGAGTATCTTGGGAAAGGACAGTTTGGCATGCAGATTGAGGCTGGCAGGGATTGAACTACCAACCTTCTGAGTGGTGGATGACCTGCGCTACCTACTTAGCCACAGCCACACAGATGGAAAACATTCAATTAAATTCAATTCAATTCAATTGGCTCTTTATATTGTAAGGTGAAGACCCTACAGTAATTACAGAGAAAACCCAATAGTCAGCACAACCCCTATGAGTGACAGTGGGAAGGACAAACTCCTTTTTAACAGGAAGAACCAGGCTCAGGGAGGGGTAGTGATCTGCCATGACCGTTTGGGGCTAAGGGGAGAGAGACAGGACAAAAGACATGCTGTGGAAAAGAGCCAGAGATTAATAATAACTACTGATTAAATGTAGAGTTAAAGAGGTGAATGAAAAGAATCATGGGAACGCCCAGCAGCCTAGGCCTATTGCAACATAACTAAGGGATGGTTCAGGGTCACCTGATTATTCAAAACCTCATATGTGAGAAGAAGAATTTTAAATTCTATTCCAGATTTAAGAGGGAACCAGTGAAGAGAAGCCAATATGTAAGAAATATGCTCTGTCTTTCTAGTCCCTGTAAGCATTCTTTTGTTTTGTTTTTTGTCAGAGCTCTTGCTGTAGCATTTTGACAGTCTGATAATGAATTACAATAGTCCAGCCTAGAAATAATAAATACATGAATTAGTTTTTCAGCATCACTCTGAGACAAGATGTTTCTAATTTTAGAAATATTGTGCAAATGCAAAAAAGTAGCCCTACATATTTGCTTAATATGTGCATTGAAGGACATATCCTGGTCAAAAATGACTCCAAGATTTCTCACAGTGTTACTGGAGGCCAAGGTAATCCCATCCAGAGTAAGTATCTGGTTTGACACTATGTTTCTAAGATTTGTGGGGCCGAGTACAAGAACTTCAGTTTTATCTGAATTTAGAAGCAGGAAATTAGAGGTCATCCAGGCCTTTATGCCTTTAAGACATTCCTGCAGTTTAACTAATTGATGTGTGTCATCTGGCTTCATGGATAGATAAAGCTGAGTATCATCTGTTCATAACATATGCAGAAATTAATGATAATGCTAGCACAAACCCTGGGAACTCCATAATTAACTTAAGTTAGACCTCCCCATTACATGAACTTGATCATTAATAGTGTGCGGAGACAAGCTCTCTATCTCTGAATAAAATGTAGTCAACGATAAAATATGAGGCCAACCAAGCAGTGAGTCCACTGTCCTAAGGCATGCTCTAATCTCTGTACTGTGTTTTACGACTACTCTTTAAAGGAGATGAAGAGAAAGGAGAAGAGTTGGAGATTGGCCTATAATTAGCTAAGACAGCTGGGTCAAGTGATGGCTTTTTAAGTAGCGGTCTAATTACAGCCACCTTAAAAGCCTATGGTACATAGCCACCTAATAAAGACAGATTGATCATATTAAAGATTGAAGCATCAATTAATTGGTAAGACTTCTTTGGACAGTCTAGTAGGAATGGGGTCTAACTAGAACATGTTGATGGTTTTGAGGAAGTAACTATTGAAGTTAACTCCAGAACGATCAACTGGAGAGCTAAAGAGTCTAAACAAATACCAGCAGTGCTGAAAGCAGCCGAACATGAAGATAAGTCTTGGAGATGGTTATGAATAATTTTTTCTCTAATAGTCTAAAATTGTATTTGTAAAGAAATCCATTGAAGTCACTACTAGTTAAAGTGAAAGGAATACTGCGGCTCTACAGAGCTCTGACTCTTTGTCAGCCTGGCTACAGTGCTGAAAAGAAACCTGGGGTTGTTCTTATTTTCTTCAATTAATGATGAATAGTAAGATGTCCTAGCTTTACGGAGGGCTCTTTTATAGAGCAACAAACTCTTTTTCCAGGCTAAATGAGCATCTTCTACTTTAGTGAGACGCCATTTCCTCTCCAGCTTACGGGTTATCTGCTTTAAGCTGCGTGTTTGTGAATTATACCACGGAGTCAGGCACTTCTGATTTGAGGCTTTCCTTTTCAGAGGAGCCACAGTATCCAAAGTCGTACGCAGTGAGGATGTAAAACTATTGACGAGATAATCTACCTCACTGGGAGCAGAGTTTAGGTAGCTGCTCTGCACTGTGTTGGCACATGGCACTGAAGAGCATAATAATGAAGGAATTAGATCCTTAAACTTAGTTACAGCACTTTCAGAAAGACTCCTACTGTAATAAAACTTATTCCCCACTGCTGTGTAATCCATTAAAGTAAATGTAAATGTTACTAAGAAATGATCAGACAGGAGGGGGCTTTCAGGGAATACTGTTAGGTCTTCAGTTTCTATGCCATATGTCAGGACAAGATCCAGAGTATGATTAAAGTGGTGGGTGGGCTCCTTTACATTTTGAGAGAAGCCAATTGAATCTAATAATAGATTAAATGCAGTGTTGAGGCTGTCATTTTCAGCATCTACATGGATGTTAAAATCACCCACTATAATTATTTTATCTGAACTGAGCACTAAATCAGATAAAAAGTCTGAGAAATCAGACAGAAACTCTGAGTAAGGGCCAGGTGGACGATAGATAATAACAAATAAAACAGGTTTTTGAATTTTCCAATTAGGGTGGACAAGACTAAGAGTCAGAGCTTTCAAAAGAATTAAAACTCTGTCTGGGTCTTTGATTAATTACTAAGCTGGAATTGAAGATTGCTGCTACTCCTCCTCCTCGACCTGTGCTTCGAGCATTCTGACAGTTAGTGTGACTCGGGGGTGTTGATTCATTTAAACTAACATATTCATCCTGCTGTAACCAGGTTTCTGTAAGGCAGAATAAATCAATATGTTGATCAATTATTAATATCATTTACTAACAGGGACTTGGAAGAGAGAGACCTAATATTTAATAATCCACATTTAACTGTTTTACTCTTTGGTGCAGTTGAGGATGCTATATTATTTTTTTCTTTTTGAATTTTTATGCTTAAATAGTTTTTTGCTGATTTTTGGTTTGTTTTTTGGTGGTCTGGGAGCAGGCACCGTCTCTATGGGGATGGGGTTTTGGGGGGATGGCAGGAGGAGAGAAGCTGCAGAGAGGCATGTAAGACTGCAACTCTGCTTCCTGGTCTCAACCCTGGGTAGTCAGGTTTTAGGAGGTGTTAATAAATTTGGCCAGATTTCTAGAAATGAGAGCTGCTCCATCCAAAGTGGGATGGATGCCGTCTCTCCTAACAAGACCAGGTTTTCCCCAGAAACTTTCCCAATTATCTATAAAGCCCACATCGTTTTTTGGACACCACTCAGACAGCCAGCAATTTAAGGAGAACATGCAGGCTAAACATGTTGCTCCTGGTCCGATTGGGGAGGGGCCCAGAGAAACCTACAGAGTCCGACATCGTTTTCACAAAGTTACACACCGATTCAATATTAACTTTAGTGACCTCTACCAAATTTATCTTTTAGCCTTAGCCAGCAGTTTCAAATTTCCTTGAATGTTCCCTGCTCTGGCCCCAGGAAGACATTTGACTATGGTTGCTGGTGTCGCTAGCTTCATGTTTTTCAAAACAGAGTCGCCAATAACCAGAGTTTGTCCCGTGTGTCGCAGAGTGGGAGAAATGGTTAGAGATGTGAACATTTTGGTGGTGTACCAGGAGCTTCTGTTTAGAACTAGGATTTCCACCATTTGTTCTAATGATTACCACCACAACAGGCACCAACCAGCTTGCAGCTGCTGCTCTGAGCAACGAGCTCAACAGTGGAGTTGCAGAACATAGTCCATTTGGACTCAATGTCCTCAGCCTCCTTCGGAATGCTGTTGAAGTTCTGCCAGAGGTGGCAGTTGACCATGGACTGGGGCTGCTGCCAGGCATCCCCAGCACACCCTTACTATATACAGTGGTGTGAAAAAGTGTTTGCCCCCTTCCTCATTTCCTGTTTTTTTGCATGTTTGTCACACTTAAGTGTTTCGGAACATCAAACCAATTTAAACAATAGTCAAGGACAACACAAGTAAACACAAAATGCAATTTGTAAATGAAGGTGTTTATTATTAAAGGTGAAAAAAAATCCAAACCATCATGGCCCTGTGTGAAAAAGTGATTGCCCCCCTTGTTAAAACATACTATAACTGTGGTTTTTCACACCTGAGTTCAATTTCTCTAGCCACACCCAGGCCTGATTATTGCCACACCTGTTCTCAATCAAGACATCACTTAAATAGGAGCTGCCTGACACAGTAAGGTCCACCAGAAGATCCTTAAAAGCTACACATCATGCCGAGATCCAAAGAAATTCAGGAACAATTGAGAAAGAAAGTAATTGAGATATATCAGTCTGGAAAGGGTTATAAAGCCATTTCCAAAGCTTTGGGAATCCAGCGAACCACAGTGAGAGCCATTATCCACAAATGGCGAAGACATGGAACAGTGGTGAACCTTCCCAGGAGTTGCCAGCCGCCCAAAATTACCCCAAGAGCGCAGCGACGACTCATCCAAGAGGTCACAAAAGACCCCACAACAACGTCCAAAGAACTGCAGGCCTCACTTGCCTCAGTTAAGGTCAGCGTTCATGCCTCCACCATCAGAAAAAGACTGGGCAAAAATGGCCTGCATGGCAGAGTTCCAAGGAGAAAACCACTGCTGAGCAAAAAGAACATTAAAGCTCGTCTCAATTTTTCCAAAACACATCTTGATGATCCCCAAGACTTTTGGGAAAACATTCTGTGGACCGATGAGACAAAAGTGGAACTCTTTGGAAGGTGTGTGTCCCATTACATCTGGCGTAAAAGGAACACTGCATTTCAGAAAAAGAACATTATACCAACAGTAAAATATGGTGGTGGTAGTGTGATGGTCTGGGGCTGTTTTGCTGCGTCAGGACCTGGAAGACTTGCTGTGATAAATGGAACTATGAATTCTGCTGTCTACCAAGAGATCCTGAAGGAGAATGTCCGACCATCTGTTCGTGTACTCAAGCTGAAACGAACTTGGGTTCTGCTTCAGGAAAATGATCCTAAACACACCAGCAAGTCCACCACTGAATGGCTGAAGAAAAACAAAATGAAGACTTTGGAGTGGCCTAGCCAAAATCCTGACCTGAATCCTATTGAGATGTTGTGGTATGACCTTAAAAAGGCCGTTCATGCTCGAAAACCCTCTAATGTAACTGAATTAGGACAATTCTGCAAAGATGAGTGGGCCAAAATTCCTCCAGAACGCTGTAAAAGCCTCATTGCAAGTTATCGCAAACGCTTGGTTGCAGTTGTTGCTGCTAAGGGTGGCCCAACCAGTTATTAGGTTTAGGGGGCAATCACTTTTTCACACAGGGCCATGATGGTTTGGATTTTTTTTCACCTTTAATAATAAACACCTTCATTTACAAATTGCATTTTGTGTTTACTTGTGTTGTCCTTGACTATTGTTTAAATTGGTTTGATGTTCCGAAACACTTAAGTGTGACAAACATGCAAAAAAACAGGAAATGAGGAAGAGGGCAAACACTTTTTCACACCACTGTATTTAGGTGTGCCAGGTCTGTCCAGCGTCTAGCCTCATCACCTGATCCAACTAACCACCAGGTAGTGATCAGTTAACAGCTCAGCTCCACTTTTCACCCGAGTGTCCAGAGAAAATGGCTGCAGATCTGATGATAAGATTACTAAACTGATCATTGATCTGTAACCTAGGGTGTCCTTGTCATGATCCTGAGTTTCAACCCAGCGTTTTGTATTCTGGACTACAAACCCTGTTTGTTTGTTAAGTTTATTATTCCCTTTTGCCTTCCCATTCAGTCTTGGTCTCTGTGTTCCTCCTCATGTGGCAAACCCTGTAGTTCAACCGGTCATGTATCTGTCTTCCTGCTGTAGTGCTTCCTGTCTTATTTTGGTGAGTCTGTGTGTGTTTAGTTTTGCTTCCTGTGTTGCTTCTTTCCCAGCTGTTTCCACTTGTCTAGAACTTTGAGTTAAGTTTTGCTTTCGGAGTCTGCTTCCTGCCTGCCTGCCTGCCTGCCACACACTGATCCACGACAGTGTGGTGCCACATACTTTGTGGACATCCTCATATTCAAACATGGTGTTCATGATGGACAAACTGTTATTTGCACAGAACTCCAATAACAGAACACCATGGGTTCAGATCAGGCAGGCTGTTCCACAATCATGACAATCACACCCCTCCAGGTCTCACTGTCATTGCTCATGTGAGGATCAAAGTCTCCACATGGAGCACCTTTGAGCACTGGCTACTCTGATCTCTCATTCAGCACGAGTGTAAACGACAATCAGGACACGTTCCCTGGCCTGAAGGCACAAGGAAACAACCCTATTAAACAAAAACAACAACAAAATGGTAAAAACTCCAGCGTACAGCAAGCCAAGGGGGTACAAATATACCCACCCTGTCCAGCCCCTCCAGCTGTGTTTTGAGGTGAGCCTGACTATATCTAGCAAGTATCTCTCAACTTCACACACTAGCTCAGGCTCCTCTCCCACCATAGAGGTGATGTTCCGATCACCAGCCCTTCCACCCTTGGCCGCTGCCTGACACAAACTACACATGACTCCTATGGCGCCTCCTGCAGGTGCTGGCCCAACAGCATTCTCCTCAAGCCTAGCTCTGGGGTGGGGCCCATGACACCCTATCCCCATCAGGATAAACTGTTTCCTTGGTCTTTCTCTCACAAAATCCCCAAGACAATACAGCACATAGCACCTGGGATCCCCACCACGAAAAGGTGGCAGTTTGCAGAAAGGTGAGCCAAATGTGGCCAGCAGAAAACTGGTCACATTTGGGCCAAACATTTATTGCTATCAGGCAGATTACTATTAAACTCTGGGTCTTGTTTTATAGAACTCAACAAAGTGAGTTGCCCTGAGATCTTTCCCATATTAATCTGTGAGGATTCCTGGGGTTGTGATATGGAGACACATGCATACGTGCAGTGCATGGGTTAGATAACTTGTAAAAACCTCCTCATCTGTGTGAATTAACATGTTAACAGACAGTTAATTTCACAATAATGACCATCTCCAGGATCTGTCAGTGTCAGCCAGTGAGCTATGGCTAGTGACAAAGGACACAGTAAATCCAACCTATAAAATGTGAGGCAGCCTCATCAGTCACAGCGTTCTTTATGGTACAACGGCATGCGTGTCAATGTGCTAATGTGCCATCCTTTCACTGTTTCACTTGAACTATGTACATGTTTAAAGTGTGCTTGTGTGTGTACATTCATGTGTGTCTCATTATTATTTGTGTTCAGGCACTGAGGAAATGTTTAAAGGATTTTCCCACTGACACTGGGCTTTTAGCATGGCCTTAGCTCCTCTATCAAGCAATCTGTGACATTAATGTGTAATGTCTCTGTCATGACTCCTGCCATTTGTTCACACAGTAATTATACATTGGTTGGGAGCGAGGGAAGGCTTCACCATATTCACTTTGGGGTTAATGCCCAGTCAGACAAGAAAGTGATACTGTGGCAAAATAATGTGCACAGTGGTGTTGAAAGCATCACCAACTTTTCAGCAACACACTTTCTCATCAGAGTGCTATACAGTTCATATTCATTACAGTACAGGACTGGACAGGACAGGACCTACAGCAGAAGGCAATACACAAACTGCAGTGTTTCCACAGTGGAACAGAGCTGTGCAGTTTGATGTCAGATGAGCCAGACCACAGCAGCACAGCAGTGTAGTGTGCAGCAGAGGTGGATAGCGATGGGGACAATGACTGTACACTTTCAGCAATGACACTTGGTTCTGGAACTTTACAGGGGTGGCTTCGTGTTCATATTATCAGGGTGGGAGGCTTGCACCTATGCTTAAATACAGCACATACATACGTACCATCACCACTGACACTGAAGACACTATAAATGACTAAAAATAACTGCTGTGGTGAGCGTATTCTGCTTATGACATAATAAATATATTATTTTATTGTGAATGATACATTTTTATTTGCAGTTTTTGAATTAAGTAAAATATAAAAGTAAAAGAAAAATAAAGTGAAGAAGGAAGCCATGCACTGTGTGTTTGGTTATGCATTTTACCTTTGTGTGTTCTTGTGGTGAACTTGTGGGTTATGTGCTTGCACTATGTTGAAACTCTGCTGTATGGGTGCTTAAACAGAAAGTGCCTGAGAGGAAGGTGGCATACAAGAGGACCAATCTCACATGAAAAGATCTCATCAGATTTATGTATAATACATACTGGCTTCCAGAATTTAACTTTAGAGCCAACCCCTATGTTAGGAGTTTTCTAGCTGCTGCTCTACTCTCATCAGGTCTGTAATTATGTGTTTTTCTGTCTGTTTTGTCAGCCCTGCAGCATCACAACCATACAAGATGAAGTCACAAATTTTAACTTAATATTAAGTTCTTTTTGCTTTGTTTTCTTCTTTTATTTTTTAATTTGCACTTTAACACTGAAGACAAAAGCCAGATGTGTGTGGTATTAGTCCTGTGTAAAGGGAAGCAGAAGTCCACTTGTTATTTTTAATAACATTCAAAACCAGCAAGAATCTCAAAGTTTCCCAAAAGTTCAGTTAGTCATCTGAGATAGATTTACATCATAAAAGTCTTTCTTTCAAACTTTATTGAACTGAAATAAAAATTTGATCGCAAAAAAATAAATAAAATAAAAGTCTTTCTTTCCCAAATTTAATATTAAGGGTCAGATTAATTTGCAGTCTACACCAATGCAAAATGTCACATATACACACATATACTTTTTCCAGTACGGCCTTCTTATATGTATCCCAGGCTGAACACGTCTGCATGCCAGTGTTGAACAATAATTGTAGTGTCACTTGGCAACAAGAAATAACATGTTTTATAAAAAGATACACTCCTTTGTGCAGGCTGACCACATCTTAAATGTAAACAGAAGAACCTCAAGTCCTTGATGTTGCTTTAATGTGAAAATTGTGTGTTTTAATGAAAATATGTGCTCTGGCAAATCACCATGAAATGGTAAATTGTTGTTAAAGAACTGGGGATGTTCAGAAAGTGGAACCTGGCACACACCTCAGATGCCTCAATAGCACCATGCACAAAATTTCAGTAGCCCCACCATTATTTCTTCCCTCATCAGGTCGATTCATTTTTACCTGCTAAGCTGGTAATTATTGAAAAGAACTGGCTGCATCTTTGTTTATAAATTACTGCCACACAAATCTTAGAAACATGGTGTCGAACCAGATACTTACTCTGGATGGCATTACTTTGGCCTCCAGTAACACTGTGAGAAATCTTGGAGTCATTTTTTGACCAGGATATGTCTTTCAATGCACATATTAAACAAATATGTAGGGCTACTTTTTTACATCTGCACAAAATTTATAAAATTAGAAACATCCTTTCTCAGACTGATGCTGAAAAGTTAGTCAATGCATTTATTACTTCTACGCTGGACTACTGTAATTCATTATTATCAGGCTGTCCTAAAAGATGCTGCAGCTAGAGTACTGACAGGGACTAGAAAGAGAGAGCATATTTCTCCCATATTGGCTTCTCTTCTTTAGCTCCCTGTTAAATCTAGAGTAGAATATAAATTCCTTCTCCTAACATACAAGGTCTTGAATAATCAGGCCCCATCTTATCTCAAGGACCTTATAGTTCCATATCACCCCAATAGAGCACTTCGTTCTCAGACTGCTGGCTCACTTGTGGTTCCTAGGATACTTAAAAGTAGAATGGGAGGCAGAGCCTTCAGCTTTCAGGCCCCTCATCTGTGGAACCAGCTCCCAGCTTGGATTCGGGAGACAGACACCCTCTCTATTTTCAAGATTAGGCTTAAAACTTTCCTTTTTGATCAAGCTTATAGTTAGGGCTGGATCAGATGACCCTGAACCACCCCTTAGTTATGCTGCTATAGGCCTAGGCTGCTGGGGGGGGGGGGTCCCATAATGCACTGTTTCTTCTCATTCACCTTTATTTACTTGTGTATACTTCACTCTGTATTTAATCATTATTATTAATCTCTGGTTCTCTTCCACAGCATGTCTTTTGTCCTGTCTCAGATGACAGACAAAAGACAGGACAAAAGATGACAGATGCCCCTCCCTGAGCCTGGTTCTGCTGGAGGTTTCTTCCTGTTAAAAGGGAGTTTTTCCTTCCCACCGTCGCCAAGTGCTTGCTCATAGGGGGTCGTTTTGACTGTTGTTCTGTGTTATTGTAGGGTCTTTACCCACAATACAAAGCGCCTTGAGGCGACTGTTCGTTGTGATTTGGCACTATATAAATAAAATTGAATTGAATTGAATTGAATTGAATTGAATTGAATTGAATTGAACTGAATTGATGATTGCCATCACTTCCATCAGTGCAATTTGTAATTTTGGCAGAATGCTGCCCCATTCTGTAAATATGGCCCTAAGTGTCTTGAATAATATTATGAACTATCATGCTGAACATTAACATTCCAGCCCCCACCCACATCCCCTACAAATCCATCCTACCCCATCTCCTGTCCAGGCTGTCTGAGACAAGGCATGCCTCTGTATGACAGAAGTTTGCCACTCTGGAGCTTTCTTCTTTTATCCATTAGTCTGGTTGCTCTCTTTTCTTCTACTCTGTCTTGGACTGATATCAGAGCATTTCCACTTGCTTTCATGTTTCACACTGCAGGCGATGAAAGCTGTCAGTCTAAAATGCAACAAAGCTAACAGTCATGGAGGCAGGAGAGCAGCTTTAAAAGAAGAATTAGAGATTTAAGAGTGGTGACTTTCAGAAAAAGGGGTAATGATCTTCCACCTCACGAAAAATGTGCTAGTGTGTTCTGGTGGGCTCTAGTGTAATGGTTAGAAAGACTGTTGAAGTGTCTTTGGGCAGGACAGTTAAAAACCTGCTGCTTATTGTGAAAACACCTCTGGCTCAAAGCATAATGTGTGACCTTCAGTATGTGTACTAAAGCTTTGAATTTGTTGCTGCAGGTTTGTCCAGACTAGTCAGAAAAGTGACAAAGGACCTTTTTAAGAGGTAAATATCACATTTATCTCCTAATCATGGAACATTTTGTTTGTGTTGTGCTTATTTGTTTTACAATCTTCAATTATAAATGAGGCTCTAGAACAAATAACCTTGAGTTAATAAAATGTGAAACCAAAAAAATGTAAATTCAATTCAGGTCAGGTTAATTTGTATCCTCCAGGGACCTGAGAAAAATAAGTGTCATCAAATTTTTTTTTCTTTCCATTTTCTGACAACCTTGGGGGTCAAAGAAACATCTCACAATTTAAACTATTTAGATTTAATTATGGTCATTAACCAACAATACAAAATAAAAACAAATTAAACACTCCATAGAGCAACAGAATGTGTGATATCTTATTCTGGATTGATTTTGCACCCCTTACAATGCATGTAGATACTTCTTTAAGACACTCTGGCTTGCACGGCCATGCCCCATGCAAGAGAGATTGTCTCTCACTCAAAGAACCAAGGTTACAACATAACCATAAGTTCTTTATCGCTCCACTCCATATGTATGGGGTAACTCTTTAAGATATCCCAAGAGGAGATGGTGCAGCCCAATATCCCAACCACAAACAAGCTACTTACAAATGTACATATTTACATGCCAACCAGGTCAGGACACTACAAGATGCAAATGCCAAGCCTGAGAGCCAGAGGGCCTATCAATCTGCAAAATGCAAGACTGGCAACAAGAAGACCCTGCAAGATGCAGAGGGAAAGCTAAAATGGACTAACCGCTCTGATTGGTCCACAAGACGCTAGATTGACCGTGGAGACAATGCTCAGTTGGCTACCACTGAGGTGCACCCAGCACCTGCTCTCTGATGTAGGGACTGGTTGCCACATTTAGTTGGTAGAATGTGGAAAACATGGACTCACATGACCATGTCACAGTTGCACAAATGACTCTCTACAAGGCCCATGAAGTGGCCACACCATGGGTTGAGTGGCACCGTACTCTGGATGGGAAGAGAGTACCTGAAAATTGACAAGGGTCTGCCCTTTGTGAACTGACAGCATCTAATCCTCCTGGCAAATGTTATGGCTATCAGGACAGCTGTTTTAAGGGAAAGCCATTTCAAATCAGCATCCTTGAGGGGATCAAAGGGGGGGTGCTGAAGAGTGCCAAGGACTATGGAGGTTCCACGGGAGGACCAAGGGTCCAGACTTGTGAAATGTAAGCCTCTGGGCACCTTTAAGAAACAGGGACATCAGAGGTAATTCATCCCCATTGAGTGCTGAGTGACCATCATGAATTGCCTGAATTGCTGCCACCGTACCACACAGGGTAACTGCAGATTTTCCCGTCTCCAGCTGGGACTGAAGAAATTGTCAGGATGTCCTGGCTGTGGCCTTAGAGGGATCTGGTGGACTGCACATCAGGAGGCAAACAGTCCCCAGCGGTACAAGTTGGCAACCCTATTGGATGGTGCAAAATCTTGTACATAATCCTCTCTGGCTCAGTCCTGTAACCTACAAGAATTAGGTATCAAAGTACATAGAGATGGTCCTGATGTCCATTACGATTGACATTCATTCAAAGACCATTATTTCAAAACATAAACTATTTAACTGCTTTTAAAACTGAAAATATTGTTCCTGAAACCTTTACAAACAATATCATATATAACCATGATCAAAACAACAAAAAAGTAACAATATTTGACTTACTTCTCTTTCTTTAAAATGTGCTTGCTGCAGTGCCAGCCATTTTGGATTGAGAGCAAAATAAATGTCCCAACATTCCAGCATGTCACAGGACATGTCCTCAGAAAGCCCAGGATGTCCTCTTTAGATTACAACAGGATTTAATTGAGTTTCTTGAAAAACTTAAAAGATGTGCATGAAAATGTGATGTCCACTACAGAGGACAAAAGTCAATGGGCTGGGTCTATTGCCAAATTACAAGTAGTTGCCTCAAAGTTATTTTAAGGTAAAGACTCTACAATAATAGAGAGAAAATCCCAACAATCAGACGCCTCCCTATGAGCAAGCACTTGGCAACAGTGGAAATGAAAAACTCCCTTTTAACAGGAAGAAACCTCTGGCAGAATCAGAGTCAGGGAGGGGCAATCATCTGCTGAAAGTGGGTGGGAGTAAGGGGAGGGAGATAGGAGGAAAAAAATACTATTATTATTATTATACTTTTTTTAATTTAACTATTGTCCTCAGGTGGCATGGTGGTGCAGTGGTTAGCACTGTTGCCTCATAACAAGGATGTAACCGTGTGTCATGATCCTGGGCTGGGTTGTGATGTTCAGTTATTGTTCAAGTCTTCAGTTTGTTTCCCAGTTTAAAGGACTTTAGTAGTTAGTTTATTTGATCTTGTGACCACTGGTTCAATGTGCATTTTATTGTTTCTTATTTTCCTTAGTGCATTTGTTTCTTTCTAGGTTATACTTGGTATGCTTCATGCATCCTTAAGTTCCCAGTAGCTTTAGAGTTTAGTTCTCCCTGTATCTTCCCTTAGTCGTCCTCCCTTTTTGTGAGTAACGTCAGTAATAAAACAGCACTGCAAGTTAAGTTTGTTGCACAGCGTCCTGCATTTGGGTCCAACCGTGCCAGCCATCAGTCTAACCCTGACACCCTGTGCCTGGGTTAGTTCTCTCCAGGTACTCCAGTTTTCTCCCACAGTCCAAAGACAGATCTATACCACACACACACACACACACACACACACACGCACGCACGCATGCACGTGCAATATTTTATCTGCAACTTTCTCAGCTCCCTCTCTAGGTAAACACAATGAGAATAAAAGAAAGTTAAAGTTTAGCTGATACTTTTCTTACCTTCATCTCTTTTCTTTTTCTATCTCGATAACTAGTTACAGTATTAACTATTCTTTCAGATGCTGTTCTATACAGTTCACATGGTACATTCTGTGTCACTATTCTTGGATGTGTGAATCTTATCTGAAGTAATAATAAGAAATTCAATAATAAACTAAAAATACAAAATGCATTTGTGTATAAAAATATATAAAAAAAATTCTATTGGGGTAAGCAAAAGAAGGTCATGTGTTAATCTCCACTTAACCCATGATGTCAGCCTTCCCAGCATTCTTCACAACCACTTGATAAAAACCAGACTTTAGAAAAGTGTCTGCCTTGCCCTGTTGGCTTTTGAATACTTGAGCCAATAAAAATATGAGACAACTTCTCAATGAGTGGAATGGGGAGTTGAAAATCCTGTCCTGTCCCTCATAAAATGGGACACCTGGTCACCCTACATTAAAAGACATCAAAGTTACTACTTTCTTGATAGGAACATGAAGGCCTGAACTGAATTTTATTGAAATCTATTTGATAGTTGTCAAGGCAGTTGACTGAAAAACAAAAAAGTTCATTCATCATTAAAGAATTCGTCCTGTAGGTACCGTAAATATCTGTATAAAATTTTAACAATCCATTTGACAGTTACTGACTGAGCCACAGAGCTGCTCAAATAACTCAAACTACTTTTTAATGATCTGAGCTTTAACAAAACTGTCTTCTAATAGCATATTAAAAACACATGGGATTGTGATATGATAAACATCTCTAGTTAGCACTGTATGCCACTGCTAACTTTTGACATCACCACATAACAGTTAATGTAACCTACCACCTACCTAGCAGCAAACCAGGGAAAATCCCTGTACTGTCCCTAGAATACTGTTCTGTGTCTGATAATGACCTTGTGGTTGTCAGTGTCTGATCAATTAGGCTGGAAGATATATTCATTTGGATAAAGCATGACATTATGACCTAAGTGGTCTTCCATACAAAAATATATGCTGTTTTTAGGGGAATATGACTTCCTCCAAGTTAAAATGCAATGGAATAGCACTTTGTAATGGAATTTGAAGTTGTGGACTCAGTGAATAGAGTATACGTTCCTTTCAATATCTTCCATAAAATGCAAGCTGGATAACTTATAAACATTACAGCTCAGATTATACCACTGCCACTAGTTTAATATGCGAAAATATACAGTAATTTCCTTGTCTGTTTAACTGTCACAGTCATCAATACAAAGCCCACACTGGATACAGTTTGCTTTTGTAGCCCACATACTTTCTCTGTGTGGGAGTTGGGTGTGTGCATGCAAATATATGGCTGTTTAAAGTGTGTGAGTGGGGTGGAGAGAGACGATGAGTGTGCAGCTGTGAGAAAGATAATATGGTTTTGAATTTAAACCTGACAGTGACAGATCAACAAACAGCGGTCGCTGGGCCATATAGACTGTTGACTTTGAATAACCATATATGGAGAACCGAAAGGCTTATTAAGGACTTTCAGTGCCCTATATCTGAAGTCATATTATACAGCAGGCAAAAGCCACACAGCATGATGACGGTACCTTTGAAACCCAACTACATAAATTAGCTGAAAGCCTAACATGACACTGATTTGTATTAAAGATTCACCCTTTGACAGATAGGTATCAGCCCAATTGGAACATAAAAAAATTGTAATTGTGCACACAATTACAAACACACACACACACACACACACACACACACACACACACACACACACACACACACACACACACACACACAAACTTTTATGAAAAAATAAACAAAGACATATTTAACAGTCTTCATTGATAAGAATATTGATAAGAATGATTCATTTTACAGCTGTGTGTATGTGAACATCAATATTAATCAGCTGTTTTGAAAATTTCATTAGTTGTAGCAGCTATAGCATTTATTCCCTTACCCTTACCTTATACATGAATACATAAAAAATTATTAGGTCTATCTGGTGGACTGTATGTTATCCTATTTCCTCACGTCCGTGTGTGCATCTTTTGAAAAATTAAAAAGACATTTTACCATTTTGAAGGTGTGTTTTAAGATTAAAGTTATGCTAAGCCCAATGAGGTTGTGCTTTGAGCTAGATTCTGTGTTAACATGCTATCATTTTCACTTTAAAGTGCTGAAAAGCCAATGTTAAGCAGCTTATATGTTCTAATGCCCATACTATCACAATATTTACCAAGCTGAGAAAACTTTCATTATTTATCAATATGTGGTAAATTAAATGGAGTATGATGAAAAAGAAAAAAAAATATTAGAGCATAAAGTTGCATTTTACATTTTGTATGAAGATCAGCACGCTTTTATGACATTTTAAGCCACACTCCTCTGGAAAAGGGAAGGTCTGTTGTTGGCCGTGGTGTCTTGCAGGAATAAAACAAGCTTGAAGGCCTTCCAAATCTCACGCTTACTTTTTATTTTAGAAATAGAGATCCCTTTTCTCCCATATTAGCTTCTTTGCATTAGTTCACTGTAAATTCAGTTCCATTCAATTTTATTTATATAGCGCCAAATCACAACAAACAGTCGCCTCAAGGCGCTTTGTATTGTGGGTAAAGACCCTATAATAACACAGAGAAAACCCAACAGTCAAAGCGACCCCCTATGAGCAAGCACTTGGTGATGGTGGGAAGTAAAAACTCCCTTTTAACAGGAAGAAACCTCCAGCAGAACCAGGCTCAGGGAGGAGCAGTCATCTGCTGCGACCAGTTGGGGCTGAGGGGAGAGAGACAGGACAAAAGACATGCTGTGGAAGAGAGGCAGAGATTAATAATAATGATTAAATACAGAGTGAAGTATACACAAGTAAATAAAGGTGGATGAGAAGAAACAGTGCATTGTGGGACCCCCCTCAGCAGCCTAGGCCTATAGCAGCATAACTACGGGGTGGTTCAGGGTCATCTGATCCAGCCTTAACTATAAGCTTGATCAAAAAGGAAAGTTTTAAGCCT
The DNA here is from genome assembly GCA_024447675.2 of Pterophyllum scalare. Taxonomy (NCBI): domain Eukaryota; kingdom Metazoa; phylum Chordata; class Actinopteri; order Cichliformes; family Cichlidae; genus Pterophyllum; species Pterophyllum scalare. Next base: position 9,521 of record JAMQGT020002348.1, on the reverse strand, counting down.
AATCTTGAAATCAAATCAAGAATTCAATTTAAAATCCTTCTTCTCACATACAAAGTCCAGAATGATCAGGTCCCATTGGATGTTAAAAACCTCATAGTACTATATTATGCCAATATTGCACTCCACTCTCAGATGGCATGCTCTCAGGCCCCTCGCCTGTGGAACCAGCTCACAGTTTTAGTGCAGGAGGTATACACCCTCTACACTACAAACATGAATGTTGTGATTGTGTGAAATAAAGGCCAGAGGATCATTAGGATTTATGTAGGAACTTTGTGTATCCAAGCCAGATTTTATAGCAAGCCATAAATAGAAGTCCAACACCTTACCATGTTGTTTTTCTTTCAGTTTGTCACAGTTGTGCATTTCAATAATTGACCACCTCCTGTTGCTACTAAAGAGTCACTTTATCATAATGAAAAATCTCTGTACACAGTGTCCATCTGGTTTTGATCTTAATCTCCATTGAAATGATGGGACTTGTTGCTTTCACTGCCTGTTGAAATGATATCTTGATAGCATTAGGGGTTATCATGACTGTATATCACTGTTTATCCAATATTCTCCAGCATGTAGGGACCAATATTTACTAATTAAACAAAAGTCAGTCGGCTTTAGTAATGTGATGTGGCCATACTGAAGAATACTTTGTTGGTGTCCAATATCAGTAGCAGCAGGGCCAGTAAAAGGTTTCTTTGAGATGGTCACAGAACATTTTCAAAAGTCTCATACCCTGAGGTCACTGCCAAGCCTATATTTAGATTACAACAAGACAGTGGTGACTGTGCAATGTGGCTGTACACTGCAACACATACACAATGGAAAGTAAATTCCACTCATGGTGCCCAGTATTTTCGGTGTTCTGTCTGTCAACTTTCTCCACCCACAAAGGGACTTTACAAGATCATAACAGGTCTGTGAATTCTCTCTCTCTCTCTCTCTCTCTCTCTCACTCTCTCTCTCTCTGTGTGTATGTGTGTGTGTGTGTGTGTGTGTGTGTGTGTGTGTGTGTGAGAGAGAGAGAGAGAGAGACAGAGAGAGAGAGAGAAAGGGAGAGGGAGAGGGCGGCATATTTCCCAAAGAGGCCACAGGAGGGCATGCAATTTTCTTGAGTAAACCCTAACAAATTCTTTATTGTCCCATGTAAAATGCATTTTGACTGAACTGCAATTTTTGACAGGTGATGAAATCTAATTGAAAAACACCATGCTGATAAAAAAAAATGTAAACATTTTCTTAAAGACTCAGAAACATTATTTACATTTTATTTATTATTATTTTTAGTAGTATTTTTATGTGGACCACTGTAACCTTGGGGTGTGTGTGTGTGTGTGTGTGTGTGTGTGTGTGTGTGTGTGTGTGTGTGTGTCACACAGTCTATAACCATTGTCTCTATAAATATTGACTTCCTTTTCCTAAACTCTATAAATATCTCCAAATGACTATAGTTAACTCCTTGGTGAACTAAATCTAGTCTTTCCTAGAGCATAGTCAAATCAGAGCGTCAGAAATTTCCAACCCCTCGCAGCCTGTCTACCAAAAGAAGTAAATTCCACCACTCTGTCCGTCTCATTTGTTTGCGGTTATGCCTCTGTATGCATCTCTCTCCCTCTCTTTCTCTCTCAAATACTCAGCTCGGTAAAACTCGTCACTTTCCGATGATCGTTTTCCGGAACTTAAACCAAATATGGAACATGGAGGGTGTTCCCATTCGTACCGGATTCAACCTTATATGGGTTACGAAGCTCAAACCGGAATTCCTCTTTTCGATCGCAAAGCACTATTAGATTGGAGATGCGTGAGAATAAGTGTATATACAGTGAATGCAAAGAATGGTGGATAAGTTCGGGCTGCATGTGCTCGTTGTACTGTGTGCTGTTGCAGTAAAGTTCTGTGGCAGTCTGTTGCAATTTGGCAGCCGGTGGAAAAAGTCGGTCTTATCTATCCTGGAGCAGCGGGCTCTCCATTGACAAGAGATTCCCTTTGAAATCGTCATGGAGCCTCACAGCCAATCAGCATCTCTCTTCTTATTTTATTACTCCTCCTACTTCCATATTTGGGTAATGACGTGGCGGCCGCATTCAAAAGGTTCCCCATATATACATACTAGTGTCAGGGCCCCTGTTCCCGTTACTTTAACCAGTTTTAACTTTATCACCAGAGCGTATGAAGCGCACCAGAACACGGAGCTCATCCTTTAACACACGCTGACTGACAGAGACATGCAGTGGTGACCCCCTGCGTGGCTGGGTTACACATTCCCTGTTTCTGATAAGCTTTGAGGTAAAGAACAGAAAGAAAAGGACAGACGCACTAATTTCTTTCCACTCTACAATGACGGCTAAAACTCTGGAGAAAGTGCCGGTGAATCTAGGAGGGTTCGCGTATCCCGAGAGCGTGTACTCCATGGATGACATTGCCACCAGCTTGCCGACCTCTGTGGCCATCTTCCCCAACAACGACTTGGGAGCGCATTACGACCAGATTAATGTGGCAGCAGGTAAGATGACACTGCACGCCGAAGAAATTCGTGTGTAGTAAAACGTTTACTGAATTTCATCATCAATAAAATATTTTTTTTTTCCATCAAATGGCTGCAGGAAAGAGTAACATGGCAAAATTTTTAAAAACCATTTTGGATGTTATACTAAAAAAGTAATGTTAAGTGCCAGTTTCGGATATGTAATAAGATGAAAGGAGCACAGTCCGTGCGTAATGGAGCAGAAATGTACCTGTTTTCTCTCACTTGAAGCCCACTTTCCTGTCTAGTGTGAAGAGGTTAATGAATCATGCTTTCTGATTTGTTTCCCCCGCAGAGGGCTTGATGGGCGCAGACGTGAGTGGAGAGAAACGCTCCCTAGACCTCTCGTCATATTCCAGCAGCTTCTCTCAGCCCGCAGCCCATCGCAACCAGACCTTCACCTACATGGGAAAGTTCTCCATCGACTCCCAGTATCCAGGTAACTGGAACCCCGAGGGAGTGATCAACATCGTCTCGGGGATCTTCAACGTGGCCCAGCCACCTCCTCCTCCTCCCTGCTCTTCAGCTTCCTCCTCCCCGGCTTCTTCAGGATCTCCCAATCACTTCTCCAGCGGTAATTTGAGTTGCACCATGGCGGCTCAGAGTCAGGCAGAGATAGAGCACCACCACCACTTGTACTCACCCCCGCCTCCTTACTCCACCTCCGGCTGCGGGGAGGTATACCAGGACCCCTCTGCGTTTTTGTCCACCTCTACCTGCCCTATCGCCTCTTATCCTCCACCCTCCTACTCATCACCTAAGCAGCCCGGAAGTTCAGACGCACCGGGGCTTTTCCCCATCATCCCTGACTATTCTGGCTTCTTTCAGCCGGCTTGCCAGAGGGACATGCACACGGCCGGTATTCAGGATAGGAAACCATTTGGTTCTTGTCCTCTTGATACATTCCGCGTCCCTCCACCTCTGACCCCGCTGAACACTATCAGGAACTTTACTCTGGGGGCTCCGGGGAGTGGTGGCTCCGAGGGAGGGGCGCCGCGGCTCCCCTCTGCCTACAGCCCACAGAACTTGCCTCTGCGACCAATCCTGCGGCCCAGAAAGTACCCGAACAGACCCAGCAAGACGCCTATCCACGAGCGGCCGTACCCCTGTCCGGCGGAGGGCTGCGACCGGCGGTTCTCGCGCTCGGATGAACTGACCAGACACATCCGTATACACACTGGACACAAGCCCTTCCAGTGTCGGATCTGCATGCGCAACTTCAGCCGCAGCGACCACCTCACCACTCATATTCGCACGCACACGGGAGAGAAGCCATTCGCCTGCGATTTCTGTGGCCGCAAGTTTGCTCGGAGTGACGAGAGGAAGAGACACACTAAAATTCACCTGAGGCAAAAAGAGAGGAAGTCCTCCACTGTCTCCTCTTCCTCCTCTTCCTCGTCCAGCAATTCCGGGCTGGAGCGGTCATCAGGCGGCATCAGCGCAGCCAACGGGATCTGTTCATAGGTTTCCCTGGAAAGCTTTGCTGTCACCAAGGCAATGTGGCACACACTAAAACTTAAAAAAGAAAGGTACCATCAGAAAATTCTTTAACTAGTGTGAACTGTAGCCCAAGCATCAGAATGGGAATACACAAGGACTTTTGTGCAGACGTGCGCAGTTACGCACATTCTCCCATTTCTGCCGCAGAACTGAGTGAAAGACTGACACGAATGCACTTTGACTGCACAGTCTATTGAACATACAAATAAAAATAGCCAATAATTCATACAAAATTAAGAGATAATATGTAATGTGAAGGGGACTTCACAAAATAAAATCTAGCCAACACTTAACTGAGCGCGCAGCTTTTCAGCGTAAATGTCAAATAACTGCAATAACTTTTCGAATAAAACAATTTTAAGTTATTAAATTGACAGTGAATTCATCTTAACATGTTTGTGGAAGAGTGAATTTTCCCTTTAGTGCCTTGCTGTGTGTCTTTTTGTACACATACTGATTCAAGGACACTTCTATTGAAATGTATATTTGTCCTTTCATTTGTAAAGTTGGAAGACATTCTATTTTTGTATGCATTTTGTCTCGTGTAACTCCATTTGTTCAGCAGTTGTGGTTAATGTTTAAACCATGTTGGAGTGTAAATATGTTGAACTCATACCGACTTGACTTTTTTGTTTGTTTTTGTTTTGTGATGTGTGTTTTGAAACTTATTAAATGCATCAGAATGATAAACACAGCCGGCATCGTCAGTTTGGTTCATTACTCTAAGCTAAACTTCAACACATCAACACTGCGTTAATAAAATCTTAAGTATCACTGAATTTAAAGTGAATGGTATACTTTTTTATTTGCATTCTAAAAAGACCTGTTGATGTTGGAAATTTTAATGGGTAAATCCCACGTTGCGTCACCAGTGGCATCTCTGACTCAGAGTTTTTGCCCACTCAGTTTTTATTTAGGTGTCACATCAGGTTACAAACAGGCTGTGATATGCAGATTGTTGGTTTTATCCTCGCCGACAACAGCAGAACAAGTCCGTACTTTGATACAGTAAAGGTGGAATAAAACGTTCACACAGACTCATCCATTCTTTAGTCAAAATATATGGAGGCACACAGCTACAACAGAAAGTCTAGATCTCCAACCACTTTAAATGCGGCGGATCTCGATCGATTTTAAACGTGCGTAGCTTTAGAAATTAAGTAGATCTAAGAGAGAAATATATTTATGAGATGCAACAATATAGACGGACTATGCTTCTACAATGGAATAATTTTTAGAAAAGCTCCAACAACAGGACAAATTTTAAAAAGCCGGTTCCAAGTCTTTGAATTTCTTTTAACGGGGGAACACTGATTGTTTTTTTATATATATATATTGCTTAGTTTTATTTACTAATCTATTTGTTTTCTGTCCCAAAAGTATAATCTATAAGTTTTTAAGTGTGTAGTGTCCACCCCTATTAATAAAACCTGCCAGAAAATTAGAGCCATCGGCGCTTATAAATACTTTAAAGCATATTTCGTTCAATTTGCTCCTTCAAACTGTTACTTATCAACACTTTTCCAAAAAATAAAAATAAAACAAAAACGTTTTACTCAACTATTTATTTTTATGTGTGTGTGTTATTTTATTCTTTGTCATTTGTTGTGAATCGCAAGTAAACGCCTCTCAGGAATGGGAAAACAGCGGTCACCTGTTTCCTTTCCATTTACTAAATGTGTGTATATGAATAAACACCCGGATGTGGTTCTTTTCACTTGTGGTGGAGCCGAGTTATTTATGGCTGTTTTACCTTAGGGCATTTTAGAGTGTATTACACCACGGAAGCACGTGAAATAGTATGTAGAGACCAGTATACTAAACGTTTCAATGAATGAAAACAAAACCGAGTCTTCTTCGTATGAAGGAAAACCAACTTTGTGCTCTGCCTTGGAGAAGAAGAGAGGAAAGAAAATGTCTTTTGTTGGCAATAAAAACTGTTTAGACACATGATTACATGGAAACTGTGAGCAATCTTGAAAAGATTCATTGTGATGTTACAGATGTTCACATTAACAAACATATTTATTAAACATTGCACCATTTACTAAAAATCGTAAAGCCCAATTTTAAAACTACATTCACAAGGCAATTTTATCTCTGCTCAAAACCACTCAGTATTTTTAGATCATGTGCACAACCAGTCAAAAATAATACTACTACTGAGCATTCATTACATATACATTAAAAAAATACTGAAAACACAGTATTCAGGACTCAGCTATTTACAGCCTGTGTCTAGTTGTCTTGTAATTCTACAAAAATGAGAAAAAATATACAGCATGAACAGCACATCCCACACCCCTCCTTAGCTACCTTTGTATTTACCAAGTGACTGGAATATCTATAAACAGTATAGATTCTTGCTTCTACCGTCCTTTTGTTTGTTTTTTGATTTTCCAGTTTGGACCCGAGTGCTGTGCCAAAAAGTGATTTACGATATTTTGATGTGTTTTTTTTTTATGTGCAGTATCTTTGTATATATTGCTAGATAGACTGTAGTCAACAGAATTTGACTTATATATAAAACAAAGAAATTATCTGTTTTGAAAGTATCTATATAACTCTGCGTTATTGTGCTTAGACTACAGTCAATCCAGCCCTTTTCTGGCCACTTCAAATATCTTTACAGAACTGTGATGTTGTATTTGTTACAATTTTTGCTGCCCTCTTGGCCAGATACTGCTTGAAAATTGCATTTTTAATGTCAGTGATGCTTTTTATGTAAAAATATTTGCCTCTCTGCAAAAAAACTGACAGAAAAGTTCTTTCCGGCGCAAAATGACTTGATATCATTCATATGTTTGATAGATATGTTTGATATGTGTTTGACAGATTATACACTTTAAATCACTTTTTGGCGCACGATAATTCTTTGGTTGGTCCTAGCCAGAGCCCGCGCACAGCTTTGCAGACATGTTTTAGCTGTATACTGTCTCTAGGGGGCAGTGCCAAAAATCTGTGGAACACGTCTATGTTTCTCTTGCTGCTTTTTTGATCTTTCATGGTTTTTGTCGCTTCTCGTCTTTGTGGTGGACTCTGTAGCTCCCTTTTCTGTTCAGGACCACTTTTCAACCAGTCTACGCACAGCTTTGTCAACACTGGGCTGTGCACATGTTTTGTTTTGTTTTTTGTTTTGTTTATTTGTTTGTTGCATGATTAAATGCAAGCAAATCTGCATAGTTTGCATGCAAATCATCCTCTACTATGTAGACTAGTGATGGGAAGTTCGGCTCTTTTCAGTGAGCCGGCTCTTTAGGCTCGGCTCCCAAAGAAGAACCGGCTCTTTCGGCTTTCGAACGGCTCTTTACTTGTTATCATTTGTAGCTTCATATTTTAGCCTAAATAAGCAAAAATTAATGGTTTGTGTGCTGAGATGCCCTCTTTTTATGATAAAGTTTATAATTGCTTTATTTTGTCCTGTTAAAAAAAATCTTACTTTTGTTTAACATTTTAAATAAACTTTTAATGGAACACAGGACAAACAAACACACTGACTTATTTTGCTTTGTGTTTCAGTAGGACGGGTTATAGTTGCAGTTTTGGGGAGGGCGGGGTATGCCACAACAGTTGTTTGTTCGGGACCAGACTCACCAGGGTCATTAGACGGAGGCCTTAGCTTGCCCTCTCTCCTCCAACTGCACCAAGTGATGGACAGTTCTTATATGTCGGTGCAGGTTTGTGGTGGAACCTGCTCTCACTGTAATTTTCAATTTGCAATGACGGCCCTCTGCTCTGCTATTTCCAATTTCCTTAAACTGCAGCCAAATGCTGCTTCTTTCACGAGCATCACTCATATTCACGTGTTTTAGCAGCCGCTGTTTGTACCTGGACTATACCACAGATGCTGAAACAATTATCTCCCCCTCTGCTTTAACTTAATGGTATAATCCCATGTCCCCCTGTGTGATTGGCTGCATGGTGTGCCCATCAGTTCTGCCCCTGTCCTCAGGTTTGTGAGCAGAGCTAATGAGAAATTGGGGAGCCGGCTATTCTGATTCACTACCAAGCATCGACTCTTAGAGCCGGCTCTTTTGCGAGCGACACATCACTAATGTAGACATACATGGAAACAAACACAGTACTAAGAACTGCACTTGAGGTGCACTGTTGCAGGGGAAGACTAAAAGCCTTTGGCTAAAAGCTGAGGTGCTTGGTTCTGTGGAGGCCTTTTCCTGTTGAAAGGGAGTTCTTCCTTCCTGCCACCAAGTGTTTGCTCACAGCAGATCACCTTATTGTTGGGGCTTTCTCTCTAATGTTGTAGTATATTTACTTATAATATAAAACACCCGTGAACCGGCACCATATAAATAAAACTGAACTGACAAGCTTTTTGAACTTTCATATTTACTCTAGTTTAATTAAAACAGTCTGTTGAGTAAAATTTTGTTATGTATTTGATGTTTTAATGTTACTGAACTTTTTTGACAGTTCTTTGATCTGTAACACCTCAACGTAACTCACATATCAAAACAGTCACACATATGATTTTTATGCTGTTTATGCTGTTAATTGTTCTTTCAGCTGTTGCTCAGTATGATTCACATGACATACTGTGTGTGAATCTGACAATTATTTTAAAGGCAGACATAAATTAAAAAATGTATTAAAGCAAAATTATGAAAGTAAAACAACTAAGAATCACCTTCATCTGCTTCATCCGGTTATAAGCAGATTTCTTTTCTTTTTTCAATTACTGCATTTCCTCTTTGGTAATTTCACACTCCACAGAAATCTGCATAGTTTTCATCTTTGTAGCAATTCACAATATTTCCTGTTGAGAATAGCAAAAGAAGGTGACATGTTAACCTTCACTTGATCCATGCTGATCGCTCTCATGGCTTTGTTTACAGTTGCTGGATGAAAACCACACTTCAAAAGTGTCTGAAAATTAGCTTTGTGTAGCAAAGTTCTACAGTTTGACTCCTGGAACTGTAAGGCTTTATTCAAGGACAATGCCAAAATACAACCTCAGAAAGTTTGTATACATCAGTTGACAATCTATATTGCAATGTGGTCTTGAACAAAAATCAGATACAGAACCCTTGTAGTTCATTAAACTTCATGTTAGATTAATCAAGCTGTGACACTGTGAGTACAATGGTTGCTGGGTTGATGACTGGACTGTTACTGTGTCACCACAGACAGTAGCATTCAAACGGATATTTTACTCCATCCATCCATCCACTTCCGCTTATCCTGTTCGGGGGGGGGGCAATTGGCCAATTAACCTAACCCCAGTAAGTGCATGTATTTGACACTAGAGTACCCGGAGAAAACCCACACAGACATGGGAAGAACATGCAAACTCCACAGAGACAGAAAGAGAGAGGCCAAGGTGGAATCAAATCCAGGCCTTCCAGATGGTATTCTAACTGTAAGGCAACGGTGCTAACCACTGCGCGACCGTGCTGCCCATACCTGAAGTTACTCCGTAAAAAAATAATGAATGAATGAACGATGAATAAACTCTTCATTTATGTGTATAATTATCTTTATT
>JAMQGT020002347.1:0-93942 GCA_024447675.2 Pterophyllum scalare | reverse complement strand
CTGATAATCCACTGATCCCCTGCAGAGATGGGATTAAGACTCAATCTAATCAGAACAATCTGTCGATGTGCCTCTGAAGTATCTATCTACAGTTGTGGTCAGAAGTTTACATACACTCATCATGGACATGAATGTCATGGCAATTTTGGGCTTTCAATGATTTCTTTGAACGGTTCTTTTTCCAGGGTGGAGTGATTGTACAGATTACAGCATTAATGACTTTAAAAAACAAGAATCGGGTGCACAAGTTTATATTTATTTAGGATTCACTCTAATCCGCACAAGATCAAAAGTATACAAACAACCTCAAATATATACATACACCTCGCTCTCACTAATATTTGGTTAAATGTCCCATAACAAGTTGCATCTTGATCAGATGCTTTTGGTAGCCATCAGCAAGCTTCTGGCATAATTCTGGCTGAATAAGTGACCATTCTTCTTGGTAGAATTGGTAGAGTCCCCAAAAATTACTATGACATTCATGCCCATGACGAGCGTATGTAAACTTCTGACCACAACTGTGACACTAGAGTAAATCAGTGTACAAACAAAGTCTTAATAATATCAACATCTGTCTACATGCTGCAGGTTGAAACATGCACAGGGACAGATTTTTATCTGTAATGCATGATCTCACCTCTCAAAATGCCTGTTTGCCTACATAGTGGTCTAACCTGTTAGTGTCAAAGTAAATAGCAGTTCAGACTCATTATAGTCATTTGCCTCGAGATTCACTAGAAAGACAAAGATCATTGAAAGTCCAAAATTACTATAACACTCATTCTATCTATCTATCTATCTATCTATCTATCTATCTATCTATCTATCTATCTATCTATCTATCTATCTATCTATCTATCTATCTATCTATCTATCTATCTATCATTCTGTGTAAAATAATAGTAACAGTGAAGGTCAGGTAAACACATTGCTCTTTATTTTAGCAACAACAACATCATGAAATCATCCCCACCTTCTTTTTCCATCTTTTCTTTCTTGCTCTGAACAGCAACAGTCTGGCATGACCAGCTTAAGGCTTTTTGATTCTAGCTTTTGTGTTTGAGGTACAGCCCCACCCAACTCCTGCCACAACAAACTCATTTTATGGTACACTGTGTGGTTGTTATTGATGGATTGAGTTAGCACCATAATCAAAGCCTCTCTGGCTTTTTTTTTTCTTTGACTGCAGCAGGGGTGGTAAAGGTGCTCTGTGGGCTTTTTTTTTCTCTTTTGTTTCAGCCATCTGGGAAAAATGAGCTTAAAGGACAAAACTGTCATAGACACAGTTTCAAATTATTTTAAATGCACATGGCAGGACTCTCCCACATACACCCATACACATGCTGGTATGTAAGCTCACACACAGATGCGCTCGCGCACACACACACACACACACACACACACACACACACACACACACACACACACACACACACACACAGAGTCAGAAAATCTCTCTGTGACTATTCTATAGAAAAACAACCCTGATAAAAGAAAGGACGGTAAAACTTTAGTTTACGAGTCCATAAATTCCTAATAATTTCCTCAGAAGATTCCTATAAAACCTATAAAATTTTAATTCAATGTAATTTTTCAATAATTATAGTTTAAAACATAGACTTTGTTCCGTTGATAAACTATCCAATTATTAAATTTGGGGTGGTGTTACTTTTGGCCACTCCCTTATCCACAAGGGGTCACCACAGCACGTAGCTCCGGATGGTTGATTTGCTGGCGTTTATACACTGGATACTCTGCCTGATGCAACCCCAAAGGGACTTGTGTCTCCTCTAAGGATTGAACTGAAGATCTTTTGCTTGTTAGGCAAATGGGTAAACTACTACACTATTTAAAAAAAAAAAAAGGGCTCACGCCATTTAATCTGCTGATTATTTTCTGTAGGTCAATTTGAACGATTTTTCATGTTTGTCTGTGGCGTCACACATATCTAGGCCAAAAATGCAGCTGACTTAAAAAATAAAAAAAAGCTGCTAAAAAGCTAAATCATCTTCAGATTATAGTTGATGTTTACATTTTGGCATTAAATCCAGAAAGCTTTCAGCATTAAAGATCTTGGCCTGCGCCTACAGATTCTACATATGCAGAAATCTTTTTATATAGATTAACATCACTTTAGTGTTTTTGGACTTTTTCACAACCCCCAAATATTTGCCCCTTACAGAAAATAGGAGAACTACTTCTTTTCAAACTACAAATAAAAAATACCATATTTTCACAATTTTCCCAAGTCCTGTGATTTTGCTTAGTTTTCTCCAAGCTCTCCTTTTTCCCCTCTCTATGTAAAAATGAAGTTGAGCATTTTCAGCTGCCCATGAATGGCAACGAAAAACTTTTTTGTCATCTTATTCTGATTGTCGTCAGCAGAATTCAGTCTTTGGGCGAATCTCAGCTGATAGGCTTTCATGACACAGCGTGAGGGGAAATTTTTTACCAAACTTGAAGCACACAATGTTTCAAGTTTGGTATTAACACACCATTTCAGACTAAACCTGTCCCTCTGACAGCAGCAGTCTCCTCAAGCTAGAGTATGTTCCATGCTGCAAAAACTGCAAAACTCAGAAATGAGCTTGAGGAACACAACAAATAACCCAAAATTCTGCAGATCTCAATAGGGTTTGTGCTCCAGAGTGTTGTGCCAACACAAACCCGATCCACAGAGGGTCTGCAACACAACTTACAGGACCCAAAAGGTCCGCAAAAGGGACCTACACAACATTAGGCAAGTGGGTTTAACGCTGTGGTTTAATGTTTTCACTAAAATTTCTCTGGATGCTTTTATAACAAACTGCAAAATTATTTCTAAAACAGTTTTGAGGAAATTATTATGAAAATAACAGACCTGTAAAATAAAGAGCTACCAAAAGCACTACATGCCTATACCATCAGTAATATCAAAGCTATTCTGTTAGGAGTCTGAAGTCTGCAGCTATTCTTTAAACACTGTTTAGACAACAAAATCTGAATACAGTACAAATACAGACAGTGCTGTCCCTCTGCAACAACCTCTTCATTTTACAGTATTTTACATGTAAATTATTGTCTGTCCTGTTGCTTTTGTTCCGGAAGATGGATGCAGTATGAAAATACAGCTGTTGAGTCCTGTCAGTAGAATACATCATGTAAATGCGGTGTAACTCATATTGTTTAGTACATACACATTCTGGAGCAAGGTGCATCTTGTCGTAATAGTGATTGTATGTCCCCAAAATAAGAGATTGCTTGTAAACACACAGATAGCTTATCTAAAAAAACAAAACAAAAAAACAAATATAGTATCACAGGAATGATGAAAATCCCACTAACAGCATGAAAATGCTCAAAGCCTTGTCACAAATAATCACATTTTCAACTGTTTTTACATTCAACTCAATTTTGCTTTTGATGTGTGCCCTTCAGATCGTAAATAGCATTTTCAGAGACTCCTTCAACATGAGTGAATAGCTATGGAAAATTGTGATTCAGGAGACCACTACCTGTGTTGTGTGTACTGAAGATGGTGTTTAAAATTGCAGTGCGAGTCTACCTACTCACTTGGTGATGTTTCAGTTTTAGCTGCCATAAATAATCATGCATGTTGAAGGCTTGTCTCTGTTGTCGACCACCCGGAGAGGATTTGCTGAAGCACCTTCTCTGAGGAGGACTTTCTGCCTCTCACTGATAACAGCTCCACTTCTCTGCCTGCCTGTGCTCCCCTCTACCTACCACCTCTTTCTGTACCACATCCTGACCTGAGAAATGATACAGAAACCAAAATATGCACCATCAACAGACAATATCATAGGATCTTGCCCATGTAAAAAGTAAACACACAACACTCAATCCCTTGCTCTGGCTATTTGTGCCCAGTACAGATAGCCATTAGGTAAGTGTGGAGCTGAAATTGACTGCTCAGTGAGAGTCATCCTCCTGCCATTTTTATTCAGGGCAGGATGTCCACACGGGAGCAAGCTGAGTCACAGCACCTTCAGCACATTACACGGTGGTCTCGTACTCCATCACTTCTTTGGGAGTACCCAAGCAGCGGTACTGAATCCTTGGTGTAACTGGGGCAGCACTCTCAAGCACCAGGATGGTTTTACGCAGCCGACGGTCGATGAAGTGAGCATCCCAGGCAGGATACTTCTTCCTGGGCAGGTCTATTCGGATGACGGGCCCCTCTGTCCTGGGTGTGAGGTGAGGCAACGGGGTCTGAGCTCCCCGAGGTGGCCGCACCTTAAACACATCTCCATCTATCCCATGCACCTGCTCTCTGTCTGACCCTTTAGTTCTCTGAAGGGTCCTGGGAGGGCTGCTCACCAAGTCAGGAGGGAGGCTGGAGGCTGGTGAGGCCAGAGACTCCACAGGCACCTCCTTCTCCACGATATAACCCCACCCTGAGACTGCGCCATCAGGGTGCAGCAGGCAGTAATACACAAACATGAAGAAAGTGCCCAGAGCGTAGCTGCTGGCCACCACGCACACCATGACAACGGCATAGAAGTCTGAGGTACTCTGGCGCTCGCCAGTGCTGCGGTACAGATACCAGAAGGTGGTGAGTGCCACGTTCTCAATGAACACAGTCAGACTGTAGATGAGCATCCTGCAGCAAGTGCGCACCTCTCTGACGCTGAACCAGCAGAAAATATACACAATGCCCACCATCATGTTATAAATGATTTCCTCCCATTTGGACATGCAGAAGTCCGTTTCGCCTTGAATGATCCAAAACGTCATGATGCACCAGTGGGCCACAATGAAGATGCCAAAGTAAAGCTGGAACACGGAGGCAAAGAGGGCGAAGGCCATCGTACGAGCTCCAATGGTAAATAAGTGCCACAGAATCTGAACTATGACTGCCTTGTAGGTCATGGGTAGCTTATCATCTCGGGAGTCCCTCAGGACTTTCTGGTAGGAGGAGATCATCCAGGCGAGGGATATCAGTGAGGCAGAAGCTGAAAGCCCTGGGGAGAGAGCGAAGAAGAGGGAGGAAGAGAGACAGAGATTTGGCAAGAGGACTAAGATGGGATGGAAATGGCTGTGGGTTAACTGTCTCACTATGTAGCACAGAAAGAAAATGCACTTCACTCTTCTCAGTGGGAGCCTGATTGAGGCGAGCTCAAGTGACTCATCGTTCACAGCGTGCATACAGTGTGGGCTGCAGATTCATGACTGACTGATGTGATGATGTGGATGATGGCTGTGGTGACTGGTTGTTTTGGGGCACTTACCCTGAAGGGGCAGCACCTGATTGGCCTGGATCATGATGCTGAGCTGCAGCACGAGCTGAGGGGCGCTCTTCAGGAAGGACTCCAGGAGACGAAGCATGCTGATATCAGCGCTCTCAAACATCATGCGCCAGTAGTAGTGCCGGCGCTCTGGGTCCCCATGCCAGCGGCTCTGCACGCCCAAATACAAGGCGTGGACATACCTGAGTATCAGAAGCGGATATATTTCAGAAACTCTCAACAGTGCATTAGGTTTTGTGAGATGTAAAAGGAAGATTAGGCTTTAATACTGTGCTTCAAAAACTTTTGGACATCAAACACAGACTCTCAGAAGTCATAACTCATTATTCCAAACTCTGGAAGCCATCAGTACTTCTTGCCAGAAAGCTGGTTACTTGCTCCACTGGGATTTAGATTAAACTGAAACTGAACTAAGCAACTCTGTGGTTATAATTTTAGTACAGACATCAGAGAGGGGTGTGTGTGAAGCTTGTCTCCAGTCTCTCTTCAAATAAAATAAGTCCAAAGAGTTCAGAAAAAAAAGTAAAATATGAGGAGCTGCAGAGAGAAAAGAAATCCAAATAAGTGCTTGCAATCCAACCTTCAAGGCTGAAGGTCAGAAGGAAGAAAAGAGCTCGCTGTAAATCCTTTGTTGAACTCCTGAGCTTTGCTGACATGTAGTCCCATCTCCATTCATTCTGCAGTGACCTTGTATAGGTACCACACATGGTACTGCAGAAAAACACACATATTCCTGCACAGATTTGTTTGTACTATGCAAATATACAGAGTGTAAATGATTATCACTGCAGAGCATCTAAGAGACACCGGTGGTTGTCACGGAGGACTGAAGATATAAACGCCTCAGTAATTGCCTCAGGGAGAAGGGTCAGAGGAGCCCTATGTCAACAAGCCCACTGAGCCACAGGGGAGATTGTGTAACCCTTTTTTGTTCTGGTCCCTGCTACACAAAGTGTGCCTTGGGATGGAACACACAGAGGGAAAATAGAGCATATGTGCAGTAATGAGGGTCAAAGACTCAGCCACACAGGAGGATGCACACACATATACCCACAGTGTCATATCATGCTCTGTGTGTGACCTGGGCCCATATCACATCTCAAGCACACTGACATTTAATTCTGGTAGATGGCCCAAATTGATCCCGGTTCACCTGACTAATTCTGTATCAGTGACGGCTCATTCCTGAGTTAACAGCTGAGGGTAAAACACACAGAGGTAATCCTCTTAATGTGCAGACACGCTGGTCTGAGAGCAGCAGCGGTGGCGGCAATGAACAGGGCATGCACCACAGCTTTAATGACATTACCGGTAATTCTGTGCCGCCACAATGTTTTAATGTGCTCCAGGACATGCTCTCTCACACAAGTCTCCAGGAGGAAATAAAGAATCAATATATGTTATTACCCATAGGGCTGGCTAAAGAGGCAGGAAGAGAGAGAGAGGACAGAGATTATACAGGCCTACGGATAAATCAAACAACTGATTTGCATCTTTTTCTATAACACCCTGACATGTCTACAAAATACAACTTGTCTTTGAGTGTAATTTTGTCTAACCATCCTCCTACTGCAGTTCAGATGAATGCCTCCCC
This sequence comes from Pterophyllum scalare, assembly GCA_024447675.2. Classification (NCBI taxonomy): domain Eukaryota; kingdom Metazoa; phylum Chordata; class Actinopteri; order Cichliformes; family Cichlidae; genus Pterophyllum; species Pterophyllum scalare. The sequence continues at coordinate 87,099 of JAMQGT020002347.1, read as the reverse complement.
CTGGCTGGCAGCAATTCAAACCTGTCAAAGCCTATCAGGGCACTCCAAGCTTGAGCACCAACTCACCATCACTGCTTGAGTAGCTGACCTACAGACCTACTGCCATCCATTTCAGAGTAATGCCAAAGTGTGCACTGGTTTGTTTTTAGTGCCTGGTAATTAAACATGTTTGAGTATGAACATGGCTCGAAGAAAAACTGTTGGGAGGTTTGAGAATATGGATTTTGCAAACATAAGAGCCAAAGCCTCAAGGTAGGAACTAAAAATACACCAAACAGTGGTAGAGAGGCAAGCATCACTGCAAATAGGAAGCAACTCTCCTGATATTGATGACTATTCTCCTTCTCCTTCTTCTTCAGCAGTCAGCCTCCTTCCTCCTACCTAAATCCCAACAGACAAGAGGATTTTTTATTTCATTTTTATCTTATTTTAAGGTGATTGGTGTGGATGAGTTGGTGATTTTCAGACAGATGATTGACCTAGAAGCCAGCCAGGAGGTTGGAGGAGTGGATGGGTGGAGTCTAATTCTGCCTTTACATGCTTGGGAAAGATTTTCAAACAATACAAAAAGATATTCTGGCATTTTGGGCGCAAGTCCTCCATAAATGATTAGGTTTCGTAACTACAGGGAGTAAGGCTGGGCTTTGAAAGATTGACACACACTCACACACAAAGGCAGAGACACAATGTGTAGTCCCCCCTCGGCTTAGATCACGCTTTGAGTATTCAGACTTACCTCCAGACCTGTGCCAGCTGAAAGATGTGAATAATGGCCTGGAAGAGCCAGATGAACACTCTGCAGCACCCCCGGGCTCCTCCCCCGGTGCCCGGCCCTGGCAGCACCCCGGCCTCGGCAGAGCGGCCAGCGCCCCGCTCGCCGCTGTCCTTGGTGCTGATGTCGCTCTCCGCAGCTCCCGACGCTGCCACCACGGCGGCCGCAGCCGTGCCGCTCTCCACGGTTTCCGAGAAATCGTAGGCGAACCATCGGAAGCTCAACACTTGCACGACCACGGACGGGACTATCACAAAGACCAGAGTCAGTGCAAAGTACCAGTAGTACCTCCTTAGGTAGTAGTCCGCGGCCAGCCACAGGTCTGAGGCCCCGTCCGCGAAGAAGACCAAAAGGGCGCACAACGTCCAGCAGCAGTCCGCGAGGGTGTAGCGCTGCTCGGTGGGACTGCGCTGGGAGGGCCGCGGGTCCGACCTGGAGGGGCACTCGGGTGGGATTGCGTTTCGTAGAGAGACGGGTGCACCGTCAGATTTCGCGGCCATATTTGTTGTAGGGAAGCGAGTAAGAGATGGGAAAATGATGGAAGGGGGAGGGGGGTCGCCCAGCCTGTCGGTCTGTAGACTATGCATGCGTGCGGGAGAGAGGGAGGGGAAAGAAGGCAGGGAGGAGGGCCAGGGTAGGTGAGAGAGAGAGAGAGAGAGGGGGGGGGGGTCACCACCGCTCCTCAATGAACGGGGATCATATAGGAAAATTCAAGTTATTCCCTTTTTATTCCCTTTCATATTCCTGCCCAGGAATCCAGGAATTTCTTATAAGAAATCATCTCGATGTAACCTGAGATGGAAGAAGTACTCTAATAGTTTACTCAATGCAAGGTACCAATGATAAAGCTTAAATATAAATGTTATAAATAGACGTCCCACTTTCAAAACACCTCACTTAAAGAAAAGCAGGATGGGGTTATTAGCAAATATTAACTCCACAGATGGCAATATTATAAATTACTCATGCATCAAAGTTGCTGAGCCCAGTGATTCCCAACCTAAGGTTCAAGTCCCACTAAAGGGTCGAAGATATATTTAAGGAGCACTGGCATCATTAATAGAAGGAATACAGGTTATGCTACACAGTTCCTCTTAATCTTTTTTTTTTTAATCATTGCTTTGTGTGTGTGTGTGTGTGTGTGTATGTATAAAGTGCATTAACTGTATATAAATGATGGTCATATCATGGGTCTAAAAAGGAACTTAAAGGTCTTAAACCTGCAGTCTTTCTAATGGCCAGCAGGGGGTGATTCCTCTGCTTTCAAAAGCAAGTCCAGTTGAATAGAAGTCTCTGCGATTTTTCTATTGCTTTTATGGTCTCAATAGCTGGTTTCAAGTCTCATTAATGCAACAGGACATTTATTTTACAAACGGTGGTTGTTTTTGGATGAAAAAAGGATGATAAAAGAGGGCACACTTTAGGTTAGGTTGTGATCGACAAGTTGCTCAGGTATTTTGTGCAGTGTTGCTGGGTTTATTAGATCCACTCTCATCAAATCTGCTTTCAGAACACCAAAATGGCAAGGACAAAAATGGTAAGCTTAAGGATACATCCACCCGAACAGATTGTTTATAAAGGGTGGATGTAACAATCTGTTACCATCCTTAAATTCATGACTCAAACTTACCCAAAAAATGAAGGGATAAATGAAGTAATTACTTCATTTAATTGGTGACTGAAGACACCAATCAAAGAGTACTTATTGGTGTTGAGTACACTAAAACTCAATTAAATTACAATCCGTAAATTTTAGTTAATTTAAAACTAATTTTCTCATGTCAGCTATGACCATTTTCCCTCTCTATGTTTCTGGGTTTTTTTCTCTTCATGGGAAATGTACTTACAAAACTTTTAATTCAACTTTAAAAAAAAAAGAAAGAAAAAAAAGCAGGCTTGTCCATAATCAATACATTTCAGTGTCATGATCGTGTATTTGTGATCTAAAATACTTTACTATTCACTTAAATGAGATCACCAAATGAAAATTATGTTATTTTTAAGTTTGAAGACTTTTTGAAGAGCGGTAAGACTGGATTTGTTTTAGAACATTATTTGGTGGATTTTCTTTCAAAACATCTCATTTTCCACGTCGCAAACTTTGGCATGACCCATCGTCCTGTGCTGGAGTGGAAAAAAACAAGTTGTACAGATCTTATTTTTTGTGCTATGAAATTAAAAAAATCTGAACTTGCCATTGTTTAAGAATCTTAAAAGTTTCAAGGAGGAACCTGAACAGTCTCTGTTGAAGGACCCTGGGGTATCCGGTAAGTGAAAAAAGAAACACCCTTAACACTCTTGGAAAGGAATAATGATAAAAATAAGAATGACAGTTTAGGACCAAAAATGGCAAACCAAAAAAAATCTAGGACCGTGCACTCAAGGCAAAGATGAATCTCTACACCCTCAAGAAGGTGTAGCCCTCCTACCTATTAAAAAAATTCCTTTTATTACTGTACTTCTCCCACCCAACCTCAAGCTTTTATACCCTTTTTTTGGTCATGTTTTAAACTTTCATTTTAGAGATAAATAATTGTTGAACTTTTGTGGTAGCCCCTCCCGTAGCCACTGGTGTCATTGTTTTTAATTTCAGGCTCAGCAGTTTTGTGGTATTGTCTTTTTGGTGGAAACGCATTTAAAAAAGGTCATAGATTGCATGCAGCAACAGTGCTGGAAGAAAATGGTGTTTTGCTATTTTGATGGACGGACAAACTTTAATGTAGTACTTGTAGCAAATGTGCCACCTGCCCTTCACTGCTTAGTTCAAACACTTATACCAACACAACATATAAAGTATGTAAATGCACGTTTATCAGTTCACTGGGTACAGCTTGCTAGTGGTGGGTTGGACCTCTTTTTGAATTCAGAACTGCCTTAACTCTTCATGGCACAGATTGAACAAGATGTTGGAATCATTGCCCACAGATTTTGGTTCATATTGACATGAAAGCATCGTACAGTTGCTGCAGACTTGCCAACTGTGTCTCACCATCACCCTGAGGTGGAGCAGCTGAGCTGCTTCTGCCTTTTCCTGCTCCTGTTTATCATCTTAAACGGTCTCTATTCTGCTTTTTGCTGCCTTCACTTCACACCCTGTCTGTCTGAGTTCCTCTTTCTCTGTGGCTTCCTCTCAGCTCAGACCTCCTTTGGTGACTCAGGCTGAGGCCGTCATTTCTGCTGACAGGAAACACTCGAGTTACTCTTTTAGCTCTCTGGGAGATATCGATCTTCACACTGCTCTCTGCTCATGACACAGAAATCCAGAAGTTAACTAACACATTATCAACTTCTGCTGCTATAGATAAAACATGAAAAATATAATCTTTTTCATACAATGCCACTTTGAGCAAATACATTTTTTGAAGAGCTTTTTTTTCAACTCATTTGGGTCCAGAGGGCAGCAGTGGAAGCAGAGCTGCCCAAATATCACTACTAACCTCTTTAAAACCAAAAACACTTTAAACTCCAATTAAAAGGGACAAAAAAAAAAAAAAAACAAGACCAGAAATAATGAAAATGTACTAAAATTTAATCATTCATAAAAGCTGGAAAATCATCTGTGACAGGGTAACACAAAGCGATATTAGAGTTGGTTTAGTACAATATATTTTCAGCCTCAAGACACAAATCAGAACGCATCATTCCCCCCATCAGTCTATAAAATACTAATTTCCTTAGCTTTATTATGCAAAAATGGAAGTAGAATATATTATGGGAAATATGGAAGGCTGCAGCTCTTGATATAAAACAAAGTCACTTAGGAAAGATGTTATCAATACATCCTTGTAAGTAGGAGCGAGTAATTTATGGACAATGATGCATCCTCATTGACACTGTTAGTGCAGAAATGTACAAGAAGACCAACATTTCACATGGATACTTTTGCAAATGCATTGTCACAATATGTCAAATGTCTGATGTTACTTTTAATAAAAACATTTTAGTTCCCATTGATGGGTTTAAATCCATGGTCTCCTCTTTTACATCGATATTTCCGAAAGAAAGACACCTTGGAGAAGAGGAAAAACAAAACAAAAAACAGTCGTCATCAGGCTGATAATAAAAAAAGAAGAGGTGGATATCTTTCCCATTACAGAGCAGAAAAAAGAGTTTCTTGAGAGTATGTGCCGTCTCCTGCCATTTTGCGAGTGGTGAAGTTTCTCTGTCAGCCTTTTTCAAAATGCTTTGGAGAGGACTTGGAATGCTGGCACGATCCACTGGGAAACAGTTAATCATTACAAGTTTCTGAAAGCAAGAAAAAATAAAATAAAATCAGATAATTCAAGTTCTTCAGAGGTTCCCTGTGGCTTTGAAAAACAGATGATTATCAAGATGGAAATAAACCACAAGGGCTATTTGTCAACACTTTAATTCTTATTAATCATTGCTTTAAGTGATTAACCCAGCTACGGAGGGGGTGACATGCTGTGTATCAGTCTCATGCCTGGATAAATGGGGAGGGTTGCATCAAGCAAAGCAGAGAAGTTAAATTTTTGCCAAATTGAATATGCAGATCAAAATAATTCCACACCGGATTGGTCGAGCCCTGGATAGAGGCAGATGGCACGCTGTGGTGACTACTAATAGCTGAAAGAAGAAGAACTGCTATAAGTGATTCTTTTCATTCTCCAACATTTATTTTTCTTTTCTGTCAATGCCTTACCCTCTTAATTTTGCTAACCCTCAATTGTGATATTTAAGCATGGATGGAAATACACAAATGGCTATTCCTGAGTTCTCCTAGCTTTGGACTTCACATCCAAATGAATAAAAATTGTGGAGAAAACTGAAGAATTTACCAGTATGTGGACAGAAACTTGCTTTCACAGCCAGCTGATAAACTGGTATGTTTGATCTGGATGTGGAGAGGTAAATGGCTTAAAACTGTTTTATTAGTAGTAATTATTATGCTACTAGGTCGGCACCCCGAATTCTATTTACAATTAATGCATATTATCACCAGTGATAGTGGTGACAACACACAGCAAGTAAGATAAAACAGTTATAACTTTAAAAATAAAAAAAAAAGGCAAATTTAAAAAACAAATATTCATTTCTTCTTTTTTTTAAATACCACCTGCAAAATAAATGTCTTCAGCAAATTCATAAGGATGCAAGATCTTAATTTCCTTAATTTTAGACACCTCTTTTCCAGTTCTATCTTTTCACTATCCAAAACTGATCAAAAATTAGGCTCCACTTTTCAACAAGCTCTCCTGCTGCAGCAGCTTTTGTTCATGTTTTATCACAGTTGTATATTTCCTGTTGAAGGCCTTCTCATCATCACTGATGTCAGTCGTTCAAACTTTGGGAACATCAGTTTTGTGGAGCTGTGCCTACTTTCTGGCATCTGCCATCGGCCGAGTGCATTGCTGGTTGTTTAATTTGAGTGATTTTTGTCATTTTACTTAATGCTCCAACTCCCTTTAAATTGATAGACAATTGATTATCATCGTGAGACCCTGTTTGTGGACCCTGCTTCAGAAACACAGTTTCTTTAGAAAGTTTATCCCAGTGACATATGAAAAACTGGAATTAACAGCATTTAGTGCCTAAAACCTTAAGAGCTCATTGTAAGTGTCACATGCTCAGCTTCGTGAACAACAAGTACAAGTGTGGACAAGTCATACCTGCCTCAGAAGCATGTCACCGTAGTCATGTACCCGTATACAGATACAGACTATTACTTATTTTAATCTCCTGTTCATTTTTTATTTACTTTATTTATTTATACATGTAGTCCCATTGAGACTCAGTGTCTCATTTGCAAGAGAGACCTGTTTCCAAACCAGTACATTTTCAACAATAAAATAAAAACAATAAATAGTGAATAAATTCAGATGATGGGGGAAAAAAAAATCTTTCTGAAGCCCTTCCAGTGTGTTAAAAATCATTCCTAACGTTTATCTGAGGCTTTAGAGTTATGCCGGGTTCAGTGTATGTGATGTTTGTATTTGATATGATGATCACTGTCAGGAAACAAGAAGGTAAACAACAAAGGTGCTAAAGAAGAGTGAGAGATCCTGGCTGCATTGTGTTCACAAAAACCTAAAAGAGGAAGAAAAACACTCAAACACAGTAAAAGTGTTTGAGTTATCTGTTCTTTAGCCTTTCTGTCATTTTGCTTTTGTGTATGTGGAGAAGCACTTTTGGTGAATATAATCAACACATGGTGGAAGTTGACAGAATGCAGGAGAGAAAGTATCAAAACTGCAGTGACTTCCAGAAATAGCTAAACATGTCATAAAATATGATACATCATTCCAAATGTACTAATTCTGAAACCAGCTCAATATCTTTCTGTCATGGTCCGGGGTCCTTTTGACCCTGTGTGTTTTGTTTTGCTTTATTAGGTCTGTTCGGGGTTTCTTTTGGTTGTGAGGTTTAGTTTGTTACTTCTAGTTCCTTGTGTTTTCTCAGTATTCTGTGTCAGGTCTGTGTCTTTGTTCCGTCGTCTCGCTTCCTGTTTTATTTTGATAGGTGTCTAGTCCCTGTGTGTTGTGTTCAGTTTTGCTTCCCCTGGGTGCGTCAAGGTAATTAGCGTCACCTGTGTTCCCAGCTGCTTCCACTCCCCTCATTATCCCCTTGTGTATTGAAGTCCTGTGTTTTCTATGCCTGCTGTCACGTCCTCGTCCATCTTCCCTTCGCTGTGTGTCACCCTGCCCGTTAGTATTTAGTTCTGGCAACCATCCAGCGCTGTTTAGCTCTGTTCATGTTTATTTCTCAATAAACCACTTTTCCCTTACATTTGCCTGTGGGGTCTGCCTCCATTTGCCACACAGCACACCACGACACTTTCAAACCTGCAGCTCCTTTACAACAAATCCATCTTTGTGTTCCCTGGTTGAGTACAACCAAGAGTATAAATAAATAAATCTAAAAAGTATTCCAATGTTGAAAGATTCCCACAAAGACTGGATTTTGCTAACTCATCACTTGGAGTGGAAGTGCACTGGTTTGCTTGATGACCAGTATAAACAGGAAAGCTCACTGTTTCTTAGTCATTATCTGAGTGGTTTAACATTTTGTAATCCATCACAGGAAACATTTTCGCCTTTTACTGAGGCAAAAATAACATTTATAGTGTTGCAAGTCTCCAGAGGCTGACTTTCATTTCAAAGTGAGGAGACTATGAGGTGACTATAAACCAAAGTTTTATACTAACAAACCTGTGAAAAAAATAAAGAAACATATATATTTAAAAAAAAATCTGACTTACTGTTATAATTTGGAAAAGAAAAAAAAAAAATTAGCGAATTTGTTGTAGGAATGAGCCAGAACAAGCTCCAACAGTGTTGCCTATAATTAGATTTCATTACAGTTGCACTGCAGCAGCAGCAGGTGGAGCCACAACATTCAATAAAATTCATACAAAAAAGGATAAAAACCTCTTTGATTCAATTAAGATGCAGGGTGATGTGACAGAAAGGAAAACGGGGACTTGAGGTCTTTGATTAACTCAATTCCTCCTGAAGACTATTCACTATTAAACCTGCAGATATCTCGTTACTTGCAACACCAATTCACTGCTTCCTATCTTAACAAAAAAAATAAAAAAATAAAAAATAAAAATAAAAAATTGAATCACCATAATTTTTGCAATGGGTTTCTAAGTGTTCTGTGATAACTCAGAGCTCAGTGCACAGTTGGAGCCTTGCAAATGTCTGGAATAAATTTTGCTCTTACACCCACTCACCTGGCCTGGAGCTACCGTGGGATGGCAATTTAGAGCAGTGTGCAACTTGACTTCTTTTTTGTCTTCTTCTTTTCCATCGGCGTTTTTCTGTTGATCTGTCGCACCAGATCATAGAAAATCTACAACAGAGAAGATATGTTCTCTATCATCTTTGCTTCAGTATATTCTGGGATGTATGGAAAGAGCTACAGCACAGGCTATAAAGCAAAGTCACTCAGGAAACATGTTATCAGTACACATTCCTGTTGACACACAACACTGAAATGCATGAAATGGTGGACAATGAACATGGTTTCTCTCGCTTCATTCACCGCTCCATCTAATCAAGTAGTTTCTTTTAATGTTTTTGAGCAAATAAAAACTGACCAATAAAACTCAATTTTCATATTTTTGTTTTTAAAAAGGCCAGCCATGTATATACTAAAGCTAACAATGATACACTAAAACTGGTACAAAAATACCAGTTTTAGTGTATCATTACAGGGATAGTGGTTGAGGCAGCAGAACTAAATTACTCTGACAGGTGCAGGTTAGGGTGGTATTACATTGAGCCAACAATGAGCTATTAACCCTATAACCCCGAATGCATAGGCTGTGGCACAACATACTTCAAAAATGCTGCCACCCACAGACTTCCAGCAACAAATACCGTAATACCCCTGTATGGCTGTGAAGTGCAATTTCTGGGCTTTCAGGGACCGTTTGAATTTTTCTGACAGGACAAACAGTCGCAGAGTTACAGTAAAAAGCCTGCCAACTCGATGGTGATGCACTATGTCTTAACCAGCTGTTCGCAGCTTGTAAGGGCAGGAAACCGGCACTTCAGCAGCAATCGCCCAGCGTTAAAGGGTTACGGACTAAATTTCAATTTCCGACTTTTTGTCCATTGTTCCTGCAGTTAATTTGCTCCTTTTAGGTAAACTCTTAATGCTGGCTACTCCATTAACCTCCACCTTGTCTGTCAGTTGTGTCTACAGTTTGTGGCTATGAGTGAAGTTTACTGCTCCATTTTCACATCACTATATTTTGTCTACAAACAATTCTGACTATATCAGTGACATCAGGGGCGGCTGTGGTTCAGGAAGTAGAGCAGGTCATTTACTAACTGGATTGGTTGGGGCTTCGATCCCTGGCTGCTCCAGTCTGCATGCCAAAGTAAAAATCGAGTATCCCCAAGTTGCTTCTGATGCATTGGAACGTGTGTGTGTGTGTGTGTGTGTGAGTGCTTGTGAAAGCACTTAGACATAGAAAAAAACTTGCTTGTGTGAATGGGTGGGTGATATATGTTGGATAAAAAGTGCTTTGAGCTCGACTATGTAATCTGCTCCCCTAAAATTCAAACAGCGTTTTATATTTTATAAATATAAATGGCTGGTTAGCTTACAGTACCCCTATCTTTCTCCCTCTCTTTGTAACAGTTTGTTGTAAAAAAGCAAAGTGGAAAGTAAGACAGATGACAACTGTGTGAGCCAGCACAGTTTTGCAATACTTTGTGTATTTTGGCTGTGTCAGAGTAAGCTGGCATATAACCACTTGACCGAACTGATGTATCACCACATTCTGCCCACCTTTGCTGATGATAACCTGCGAGGAAAGAAAGCTGCTGGTGTTAGTATTGTTAATGTTTACTGACTGGGCAAGCTAATCAGAGCTGTGCAAAACATTGCAGATAAGCACACAATGTCAAAGTGACTCAAATTTCAGAGTTATTAATGAAAAAAATAAAATAAATGACACTTTAAAGATTGAAGGATGTCAAATTGTTTTGAGCAGCTGTGGCCCAGGACATTGAATGCTAGATTTCCTCAAATAGCGTGATAGATAAAAAGTTTTTTTTCTCTCTCTCTCTCTCTCTCTCTATATATATATATATATATATATATATTTATTTACTTTTTTGCTGTTTCGTAACATGGCTGTTTTTTAGTGTTGTTCATCTGTCTCTAGTCTCTCATCCCATGGGTGGACACACTCCAAATCAACCATCTTGGAATGTCAGTCGTTTTCCTTCTGCCCTGAAGATCTTCAAACTACAAACTACAAACTGAAGGGGCTGATCTAAGCAAAGCCCGCAGAAGGTGGAGAACTGGTGCTGCTACACCAAATGTAAAAGGGCATCCACACAGGAAGTAACTAGCAGCAAAGTGGCAAACAGAGAGCTCAGGGTGAAATAACTACTCGCGATACTGTGAGCAGTCACTTTTCCCAACTTTGAGGTAAGCAATTGAAGCAACTATCAGTGAGACTAAACGACACCTTTGACTGACATTTGAGAGGGCAGTAAATACATTAGAGGGTAACCTAAGCAACCTGATACTGGGATATCTATAGTGACCAACCTTCAGCAACAAGGTGCTAAGTGATGAGTGAATCACTTCCTGTGTGGATTCTCTTTTAGAGGGTACAGAACAGATGAGGGACTACTGTTACCAACAAACGTCAAAGAGAGGAGCAATAAAGTCCATCCACAGGATGAGAATCTTAGTGGAGTGAGAGCTGATTACTGCTCTGGTATTTATTATAACAAATTATATATGGGATTAGTTATTAATTCATAGAACCTACTTCCGAATGCACACACACTCGGACCCCTGCCCCTATACCACCATAAATACAAGTAAATTTAGTGATAAATACCACCCTAAAACAGCTGGCTCACATCAACCCCACACCAAACTTCTAGATCCAAGAAGCACAGTAACAAAAGTTAAGGATGACTTTGACCAATAGCATTTTTATGTATAAATTATTTTGGCCACAATAATCATGTAGGGAAAAATCTGATTGTGTAAGAGCCCGATTTACAGCATCATGATGGAAGATACTGAAGTTTAAGATATGACATTTCACAAACGTCAAAGGCCGTCATTATATCCTGCCAGACAGTTGTGACATTTTATCATAATTAGCGTATGAAGGCCTGCAGTCACAGCTGTCACTGGTGCAGAAGCATAATGAACAGAAGCATACCATATGTGCCTGTTATTAGTACGTACCTCATTAACGTTGATCTTTGATTTAGCTGAAGTCTCTAAAAAGGCACAGTTGTTCCACTGACGGGCCAGGTTCTGACCCTGCTCCTTCCCGACCACACGCTCATCCTCCAGGTCACACTTGTTTCCCACCAGGATCATGGGAACCTGATGGATTAGTGGAAATATGATATGTTCAAAAACACAGAAGGCTTTCCAAAATAGTGCTGAAGTTCAGTTTTGTTTTTATATGGATGTAAAATGCCACAACGCACAAAAGCAATAAAAGGGACCGGTACATTTTCTCAATAAATATACATGCCTGCTAATTAAGGCTTTATTAGGTGTTTCAGCAACCTGGCCAGAGGGTTGATTTTGTGAAGATGTAGATGGTTTTGAATTAGTTTTATCAGACTTTCAAGCTCAATTACAATTTTGGCTTTCAGTGATTATGAAAACAAATATTCAAAAATCATGACCAAAATCATATTTGAAAAAAGAAATATTGTTTCGAGACGTAATAAGGGTTAGGGAGCTTATGTACATATTAAGGAGCAAAAAGGTTTCAGCAAAGAGACCTTAACTGAGACACACAGACCAGCTGAGCAACCTGCTATGAATAAATAAAAAGCACACACTCAGCATGCTCCATCTCCGCTCTCTAAAAAGAGGGGAGGCGAGAGAGAGAGCAGCAACAGCAGCTCTGACATTTCCATCCTGTCACAAAGTTCCTGCCCCCCTTCGCTCTGCCCTCTTCTCCCACAGTGATGACTTTAATGATAGAGAGGTGACGAGGGCAGATTATACAGAGATACGCTGCCAGTCATCCCTCTGCAGACTGAGGAGGAGCCTCAGAGAATTACAACATTTATGTGTTCATTATACTCTCCCAACATATCATCACTGTCCGATGAAAACAGACATTTCAGTTCCTAGAAACAAAAACACATCAGGTGTTTGCCTGGGGGCATCTTTTATACTTTTAAAAAGAGTCAGTTTATGGCTCAAGGAAATGCTCCAACATTTTAAACCAAATAAACTATTTCCAACAGGATTATATGAAAACAGGCCTGCTTGTTTTTAAAACCACATTTTTATGTGATTACTTGAGAAGGAATGAAAAGCAAATTCAGCTGCAATTACTTTTGTTAAGGTGATATTTGTTGGTATTTAACTTAAAATTTTCACTTAAATAAAGGATGTATTACATTCACTTTAGGGATGTCAATGAATACTCTAAATTTGATTATGTAATTGAATATTTAAAAAAAAAAGGAGAGATTTGAATGTGACATTTAACTATCGTGTGTGTGTGTGTCTTCAAACGCACAGCTGCCAGTGTGAGGAGACTGGAAGAATGATTTTAGCTTACTGTAAATAGTGAACATATATAGGTGGGTGGCTATCAGGTGAACAGCAGTTTAACAGTTTCATTTAGCTCCTAAAATCCACAATAGTTTTAAATGATTTGAGTTTTTTTGTTTCTCAGACTAGTCCACTAGTCTCATTTTTTTCTCTCATTTAAACAACTAGTAAATTAGTCTCCACAGGATCCCTAATAAACATTAGCTATGTCAACTGCCAACAGGTCTGACTGATTAAATGGCTGATCCTTTCCATTTTTGTTAATTATTCCTTCAAGTCATTGCTAAAGTAGAAGGTTTGCTGCTTTTCTTGGTATTCCATAACAACTTTCTGACAAAGAAGGAAGAAATGCTTGGTGAGTAGTAAACTGGGACGGGAACTTTTAATCCCAGTGATGTGTACGATAATTTTTTAAAAAAAACAATAAAAAACCTGAAGAGGTCGTGTTTGGGAATAGATTGTTTTCATAGGACAGTGAGGATTATTCTTAATGGGCAACTCTATCACATTAGAGATATGATCACCTTTACTATTTTAATACTACCATGCTGCTATGTTCACAGCTCCTTTTACTTAAACTACTTCATCACTTGATTGTAATCATCACAAGTGTGAGAACACATTAGAAAGTTAAAGAGTGTTAAACTCACATCCTCAGTGTCTTTCACTCTCAGGATCTGCTCCCGGAGGTCCTGCAGGTCGTTAAATGTCGACTGCGCTGTAATGGAGTACACCAAAGCAAAGCCTTGGCCATTCTTCATGTACAGGTCCCTCATAGCCGTGAACTGTTCCTAAAATGAATGATAACACATGACATCAGCAGCCTGCCTGCATTTACCTCAGAAACACTCCTCTATTCAGCCCAAGTTTGACTTACAGTTCCAGCCGTGTCCAGGATTTCAAGCATACATTGCTGCCCATCGACCTCGACTTGCTGTAAAAACAAACGTTTTATATGATTCGCTTTATTTGAAAGTGTTCATCAAGTCAAGTGTGTTCGATCTGTCATACCTTTCTGTAGGAGTCTTCTATTGTGGGGTCATATTTTTCCACAAAGATGCCTTGCACAAACTGGACTGTCTAATGGACAAAAGAAAAGGGAAAGAACATTAACACAGGTCATCATCACCCTCTTCCCTAGACCAAGCAGCTCTTCAGCATCCCCAGATCCCTGCTTTATTTTGTTGGGGTTTACTTTATTTTCATTAGTTTAGGGAGAAAGCTCCAGGTCCTAGAGCCCATTGTGAGGATGGACCTCCTATCTTTTTTTTTTCTTTTGGTCAGTACTCCAGACCTTTGGTCTATTTTATTTCTTGTTTAAAACAAAACAACTTTTGTTGGTCTAGTGAGCCTCGGGTGTGTCATCCTCTTTATATGCTGTGGTCACTGTGACCAGCTGAGCCTTTATGTTTTATGGATGTGCCCATAACACACTTATTACAAAGACAATCTGACTAAAGCAACATTTAATCCAACTTTAAGTCCTTAAATAATAAACATTTAATTCAAACTAAATTTTTAATATTCTTAAAGCTTTACCTACAGTCCTATGCAGATATTGTGTCCTGACGTTGTCATTTAAAGCAATCAAATACAATTAGATGCCAATTTGTTAGATGATGGTTTTTATCTTTCCACCCAAAGAGGTTTTAAGAAGCCTCAAAATAAAATTCATTCCTCACTTTCAATGAATAATTCATTTCATAACCAGTTTTGTTAATCTAAGTTTCATTTATTCAAGCACCAGTATACATTTTCAGGGCTTCTAATGCCTCAAAATGAGTCTGCGTGAAATGAAGCACAACTTGTCCATTACTTTGCTCAGACATCATTGCAGTTCCCACTTATTTCTGGTCATTTGGGATGTTTGAGTTAATTAAACCCTGTTTTTTTTTTTTTTTTTTAATGTGTAAAAAGATAGGTTTTTTTTGAAATAACAGTCTTTGTGATTTTTCTCTGCTATAAAACTTCTTTGGTGTGTGATTTTTATTTCTTATGGTCAGAATCACAAGAAAAGAGCAAAGATTTCTGCTGAATAATGTAACAGACTGATTGCCTTTAGTGTATGTCATAATTTTAGTCTAACACAACAGCTGTATAATAAATTCCACCTTACAAAGATCTTAATGTACAGCTTTTTTCATAAATTAAAAATATGAACAGCAGGAGTGCAGAGCTTCTGCACTTTTATTTACACAGAGCTGAGTACTTAAAAGAAAACAGGAAAGAGGAAGCGCTACATGACTCTAAAGGCTTATCCGGCCAGTGCTCATCAGTAGGGTGATACAAGGTGTTATATTGAGCTCAATTGTGTTGCTGGTGAATTTTTGTAGCACTTAAATATGCACTCACCAGTGCAGACTTTCCCACGCCTCCTGATCCCAGTACCACAAGCTTGTACTCGCGCATGGTGGGCAACTTCACTGGACAGCACAAGAATCTGTGAAAAGGACAGGATGGATGATAAAAATCAGACAGAGGATCAATGTGTTATTTTCAACTACACAGGGAATACCACACAAGCTTGGAGCTTTTTCAAAATTATCCTTAAGAAGCACTTGATTATGACTGAAATCACGTTTAAAATGTCATTTGAATAAAAATGTTTTAACAATGTTAACGTGACAGTAAAATCTGACATTTTTACGAGCTTGCCATGAGATTTTGTGACATCACTCTGAATAAGTGAAATGTTTTCTAGATCACTAGTTTACTGTATGTACTCATCTCCGCTGAACAATTCCTTAAAAAAAAATTAAAGTGAACTGTATGTACAGTTGATGGGAATTATGAGAGCGAGTTGCTTCACAGGACCTGATGGACAGCGAGCAGATTAAGACCGACCGTTTTCTTGTGTGATACATGTAACAACTAACCAGTAATGCATAAGACCCACTACCCAACAAAAAGTAAAGATAAAATGCGAGTAGAGAGTTTGGAGAAAGTTACAGCTTCAGGTGACCAGAGATGTAAAAAGCCCACAGAGCCAAAGGAGAAGTTGGCTAATGCTAACACTATACGGTTACAATTGTGAACTTACTTGAAGTTTCTTCAATTATCTGCATGATGAGCAGACAGCCAAATAACCAAAGCATCTTTTTTTTCCCTCCTGCACAACTGAGCTATAATCAGCTGAATTCAGTTTTTGAAAAAAAATAAATAAATAATGGTCTCCAACTTTTGAGTTATGGCAATTAAATTTTTATTGCACAAAAAGGACAAGAACATGGTGTTAAACTGTGCCTAAACAGTGTGGAAACAATGTGCTTGTAACACGAAATTGACTCCATCCAAATATCTATATGCTAACATATGCATGCAGATGGCATAGAAACTTGTTCTCTGGTTCCGTCAGGTTCCTGAGAGACAAAAAGTCTGAAAAGCACTTCTTTAGATAACCACGATGCACTTCAAGCAGTGAATCTACTGACTGAGCTGATGTCAGTGTGAACACCCCCAACAATGAGAAGTCACTGTTGACCTCGGAGAATTGAAACCTCTGCCAAAAAATGTCCTCGCCTTCCCACCCACTATCGAGAGACTTCAGCTGCCATGATAATACAGGCGTCACCTCTTTAAATAAATTTTTAAAAAAAATCAAGAAAAGTTGCATAAAAATAAAGAATGGTTGCTTCTCTCCAGGAATTCAAACCAGTGTTTTTCCTAGAAGTAAAACTGAATAAAGAAGTGCATCTACAATACAGACATACAAATATCAACCTGAGGCACACAGTGAGGCAGATCCTGAAAGTGACACTGCAGTCAGGAGATAGGAGCAGCAGTGCCACAAATAACTTCATCTCATTATAATACAGAGTAGAAAGGCCATGGAGAATGACCCATCATTAACTCCATCAGCCTGACACACTTTAGTAAGTGTGACCTAGAAAATATTGGCAGAGGAGAGTGGAGATGTCAAAGGCATGAAAATGTTTAAGATGAAGATGGGCATTTTAACTTCAATCTGCCCGCTATCCTCCAGCAACCACTCAGCGAATACAAAGTGAGATTATAATAATTGTCAATTTAAATTACCCCCCTCATTTTATCATCATGGTTGTGGATTTCTGTCTGCTGCCTGTATTTCAGAGAAAACTTCAGAAGATCTGATGTACTTTCTGTGTGCTTTGAGAGTCGACTGACTGAAGAATTTTCATTTTAAATTGAAAATGCAGTGATAATAACCAATAACACTGACAAAGCAAAGTTTAAAAGCAGTGCTACAGAGAGGTGTATTTTAAATGTTATTCTGAAATGCAAATGTAATGTTCATTTGATGTATAAATGTCAAAGAGGGGGCGATGCAGGGTAAAATCTCATTTGAGAGCCTCTTTGAATCTACTAATTATGCTAGGTCTGTGGGACCTTTGTCAAATGTTGAGACAAACAATACAAAAACCACTCTGTCACACTCAAACAGCATTTGCAATTCTAACGACGACGACGTATGAAGCATCACCAGAAACCCACAGTGTGAGGTAGGCACACGAGGCACTCTACAAAGCGCCATTGTAATGACCCTTCTCCACTCGAGTACAGCATACAAACAGAAAACAGAGATCAGAGCGTGCATGCATGACCAATACACTGAAATCATTACTATGGTGAGGTGTGCATGTAGCAACGCCATCATAACCCTGACGAATTTGTTGAGGCTTTAAAATGGAGGTAGCGGAAAATGAAACTGTGTTTAAAATGCTAATTTACGTAGGTGTAACAAAACTTGCTTCAAAGCCTTGACATCAGATAAGAAACCTAAGCCTCCTCCTGATACGAGCCTAGACTCAAACAGTGGCTGTATCGAGCACTCGAGCTGCGACCACCTTCACTAATCCCACTCATTAATTTTTGCTGACCTTGGTAATGAGAGTACCTCCCTGTAAATGCTAGCAGTGCTGAGAAGTAAATATCCAACTCCATTTACAAATGAACAAAGACCTTCACAATTCATTTTTAATATCGTGTATCACTAGTCACTATTTTCCCAGATGTTACACTAAAGATTAATGTCCAGGCATTCATGAAAAAGAAAATTTCCAAAACTGAACAGGAGGTTAGCTAACTAGTTGCCATCTAAAGATGGCATACCATGACATCCTTATTGACAAGGGGGTCACCACAGTGGGTAGCTGTGCATGTTTGATCTGGCAGATTTTTACACAGGATGCCCTTCCTGATCCAATCAGAAATGGATTTGTAGTTCTAAAATAAACAAATAAATAATAGAAGGAAAATCCAAGCAACACCTGGAGGGTTAGTGAAGTTGGGCCAGTTGATATATAATGATCTGCTAACCCGTGGCTAGCTACAGAGGCCAACATTAGCATAGGGAAGATATAAACTGTGCTCATCTATAGCCCATGTTGAGGGTATACGGCAGGCAGAAACAGGCACCATCATATGGCAGAAAGAAGATGCTGGAAACCTTTGCTAAGAGAAGGTCTGAGATGAACCCATCCACAGCGCAAGGTTAGTCATTAATATGCCGCTAGATACTTGCTATGAAAAAAGTCCTGATCCTAAGCTTAAGTTAATACTGAAATATGTCAGTTCCAGAGTGATTCTTTTTTGAAACGTTTAAATATTTAAGAATAGATTTCAGGTTTGTGTTAAAAAGAAAGACAAAAAAATAGAAAAAAAGGGAAAGAAAAAAGACAAAACTATGCAGTATGTTAAACAGTTGGGCAGTTCATCCACCACAGGAGACACTTGGATTTGAACATATTTTCATTCTGTACAAAGAGCTTAGCGTACTGTGTACACGGCTGCTGCAGATGACAACTCCCTCTACATCTGGGGAGGAGGGGCCGACAGATCCTCAGGTACAGGGATGTCAACGGGAAGGGGTCAAGGGTCACTCAGGAGCCAGCAAGAGAGGCCACGCCAAACTGTTCAGACAGAAAAAAAAAGGTCCAAATTAAACCATTACAAACATTAATGTACAGCAAGAATATCAATTATGATTTGATACAACTGCACATTGACTTGGGCCACATGATAAATTTATTCATTTCTAATAGCAGATTTTCTTGAAGTCCACCTATAGATACAGAAGAAAACTGAACAAAACATGCCACAGGTTGGGGTTGACATTACTTTAAAGAGGTCACTGGATTTATACAACTAGACAAATGAGAGTGTCACTGTGAAACATAAATAATTGTTTTATATTAAATAGCTTATTTTCATAACGAAAATAAATTACAAGAAGAATTTTATTGTCTGCTCTTAGGGGTGGCACTACAAAATGAGATTAATGTGATGCAGAGTTTTCAGCTTCCCGAAGGCGGCTCTCTTAACCTGCTTTGATCACCATGGTAACTTATGCTGAACACATAATCTAGTCTGGAGGTTCGATGAAGGGTCCACATTTTCACCGACTACAGTAAGCTCTAAGGAATAATGCGTTTCAGGCTTCAACACCTTCACGACTCATTCACTTAGAGTTGGGTCATGTCACACATTGCTGAACTGTGGAACTGAATTATGGATCTGTTGCTTCACTTTGCTCACACCACTTGCACTGAAAGTTGAGAGAAATTCAACTTCTGAAGCACCAGTGCAGCAAATATCCTGAGAATGAGACGAAGCTGTCGGTGCAAATTTGGCCACGGAATGTAGGTGAAGTAGATCACTGCAGTGAATAATCAAACTGTTTTAAAACTTACTAACAGGCAGCTAGCTTGCCTTTTAAATAAATGTCTTTTTTTTTTTTTTTTGCAATAATAACCAATCACGTCAGCATGGTGGCGCAGTGCCTCACAGCAAGAAGGTCCTTGGTGTGAATCCATCTTGACCGGGACCTTTCTGTGTGGAGTTTGCACATTCTCCCTGTGTTTGAGTGGGTTTTCTCCAGGTACTCCGGTTTCCTCCCACAGTCTGAAGAGTGGGATTAGGTTTATTAGTGATTCTAAAATTGTCCATAAATGTGAGTGTAAATGTTGTCTGTCTCTTTATTGGCCCAGGGTACACCCTGGACAGGTTCGCAACCTGTCCCCCCATGGCCCTGAAAAGGATAAGCGGAACACAATGGATGATAATCATGCCAGCAAAGACCCCCCCCCCAAAAAAAACATTAGGGGGTATTGAACCAGTGCATCCATTAGGATTGTGCTGATGGACGATGATGTCAAGAATCAATGGTGGTCAAAGTGATTGGCAATAGCTCCCCACTCAAGGTGATTTTTATCCAATTTCCTCATTAGTGCATTCATTATTGCTTTAGTTGCATTATTGAGATTCATGATTAAATCTGCCAAGTTTCATGTTGCACCTCTACATATAACCAAACCTGCAACACACATGTCTGAGTGTACATGGGGTTCACACACAGACTTCTGTGTGCTTTGGAGTGTGTGCGCAGGAGCTGTACTTATCCATCATAATCAGCATCAAATGAGGATATTTCTGACTGTTGGACTGATTTTTAAATCAGAGCATAATGTGACAGCATTTGTCTCCTTAACTTCCTTAAAATTTTAACTTACTAACTAGAACTTCTGAGAAAATAACTCAAACTTAGCTCTGCCAGTCAGGAAGCTGCCAAGAAATACACCCCCACCGATGGAAACAAGCTTCCATAAGAAGAGTGTGAGTTTCTCTTTGTTTGGGCCACACATTGTACATTACGGAGGATAGATAGGCTCCTCTGTCACCTAGCCGTCACCTATCTGTATTATGTGATGCCATGCTGCTTAATCAGTTCAATAGAAGTGAAAATTTGATCCATCTATTTGTAGCACATTTATCATACAGTGTACTAAATCAGCAGAAAATTTCTCACTTTGTTCTGGAAAAAAAATCCAAGCATCCTCTGCTCAACATAAATATGGTTTATTACAATCTCTTAACACCTGATAGGGAAAAAAAATTCATTCAGAGCAAATATTACACCAGACAGAAAGGAGGTGATCAGAAGAGCTGTAAACCTGTCCTGCGTTTGTGCAATCACGTGGAGAGGTGATGGTACTTTTAGATGGATGACTTTATGGCGATTTAAAGAAGCTAAGATCAGCTATCACGTTACAAAACAAATTTAAATTACTCCCTGCTTACAGGACCTGTTGCTGATCAACACGCAGATAGTAAATTCGGCTGTTCTTAACTATTAAAAATCACACAGAGATTTTTTTTTTAGCCTTGCGTTTCTAACTCTGAGAGACACTCAAGTATCATGTGTCAGAGCCACAGGGGGGCAAAAGGATTTCAACTTAAAAGCTCAAAAATACTTTAACCTAACTTCCTTAAACAAATATAATATAAGTCTTTAAAGTAAAACTTTAAACATTAAAACGGAATATTTGCATGTGACAAATAAATCTGAAGTTGTTTTCGGCATAACTTTTGTGCCGTAGTTAGTTTCGAAAGGAAGGGTGTGGCTTTTAGTTTCTCAACGCAGCAGACCTTCACTGTCAAGCTTATTAAAACAACCTGTCACAGACAGAAGTATGAACGGGTAAATATGAATCAAATGTGAGCTGAATGCCAAGTCTGAGAGACTAAGACGCCCCAAAAGTAGCCCGACTACGACAACTCAAATGTTAGCATTCTGCTAGCACATTCCGGTGAGAGCTAGCTAACGTCCTAGCCCGGAAAAGACACGGCGAGGCTGTACGGGACAAACGCCGCGTTACCCACTGTCGTCTAGGCGGAAGAAATGCCATCAAGTTCACGGTTTAACGTTAACTACGGTTTGACAAACTCCATTTTAAGTTGTGTTACGGGTAACGGAGCTGTTTAGCTAACACCGGGAGCTAATAAGTTAGCTAACCACTTAGCACAAGACTCAACTCTTAAAATAGTGTGTTCAGTTTCATCTGAAGCTCACGAGTCTGGTTGAGGTTATGTTAGCGAGGGGGTCACATACTAAACATGTGAGAACAAATGAGATATACTCGGATGTTAAAATAGATAAACCACATTTGTACCGATAACTCGTTAGTTGTTAGCTTCGAAGCTAAGCCACTTTACAACCAGTATTATCTTATTTCAGTTAAACCAGAAGTAACTCCACTGTCTCATCGGAGATAGACGCATGCTCAGGGACTAATTATCAAACCAATAAAGCCACAGCCTGGATAATTACCCACTAAATTAGTGGTTTTACTAAGAGGTAAAAGCTGCAGAGGACACTTACCGTGTTCCGCTGAGACTGTGGCTGTACGGAAGGGTCTGGGGAGGGAGGGGGGCAAGAATGGCAGCATTTGATTGGACCGGGATCAACCAATCACTGCGATCCAGGTTACGGTTCAATTAGCGCCTCTTCACTTTAAAAACAAGCTCTACTTACTAGAAACTGGACATCGATTAACATAACGTTACACAATTTGGCATTTATCATGAAATCTATTGCACAGACTTAATCTCATCTGTTTTAGACTTGATGAGTAAATGTCATATTAATGGAGTAAATGGAAAAAAGCCGAGCCCTTATTTATTTAGTTTAAGAAGGACTAAGTTGTTTTTCTCATACTCTGCCTTCAGATGATGGTTTGGCAATTATCTCATATTAAATGTCTGCAACACATTGTGAACCACAGCTCATGTTTCAATGTATAAATAGTCTATCTGACATTAATAAATAGATGATTAATCCTTAATTAATGTTTTCTGTTTTCATAGAATCTCGTGTCCAGTTTTACCTAAAAAATGAAACATAGCCATTATAAGGATTTAAAGATATATTTTATTGAAAGTGAAAATGGTAAGAACATTCTGGAACTTTTAGGATTTATTATACAACCACCTATAACCACTACAACTGTTAAACATTGTCCTTGCTTCTGTATCGTAAAAAAAATCCTCATACCTACCATGCATGATGAGAGTGAGGTGTTAAAGATGTTGGTCAGTACCTCAGAGAGCTGGTGCATGCAGTCCTTCTGGATTTCACACACACAAAGAAATCTAGGGTATTTTTTGATGCTGTCGATGCCAAAATGGGTCAAATTTGACTCAAACAATTTGTAAGGGTTAAAACTGAATACAAGCAAAACAGTCAGAAAGATTAGTAACAAATCTTCACAGAGTTAAGTTTTTTTGTTTTTTATCTAACCCCCATCTCCACTGCACTGTTTACAGTATTGTTAATATAAAATGTTTCATATTGTATAGCCAACTTTGTTTCTTTCTTCAGTAATTAGACATGTATACAGAGTAGTTTTAAATATTAGAGCACTATACCACACTGGAGAATGAAAAGTAACTATTTCAATACAAGTTCAGTTTTAAAGTATGTGATATTAAATGGAAAATGAAGCAGCCAGAGCATTTTCAGG
Source organism: Pterophyllum scalare (assembly GCA_024447675.2). Taxonomy (NCBI): domain Eukaryota; kingdom Metazoa; phylum Chordata; class Actinopteri; order Cichliformes; family Cichlidae; genus Pterophyllum; species Pterophyllum scalare. The sequence goes on along the minus strand of JAMQGT020002347.1, from coordinate 64,017 downwards.
ATGTTTTTCATAATTCTATTTTTAATGCAAGTGCCCTCTCAGACATCTATGTGCCTTCCTGTTATCCTCATCTGCTCTCCTAGTGTCTGTCTGCATGATGATCTCATCTCCTCCTTTTTTTCCTCCCTTCATAACAGTACAGTATTCAACATATACATATGTTCAATATAAACAAAAAAGTATAAAAAGTAAGGAAATTTGTGTTTGGTCAATTATTTCTTTGTTGTAACAAAGCAATCAATCTTATACCGTTGAAAAGCCTTTTTATTTCCCCTTAAATGGTGCCACATTTGTAAGGTAAATGCATTTCTGGGTATGTGGGTTGTATCCATGAAAAATTTGTGAAGTCTTCTCTGCCAGTCTTCTTGTTTTGAGCTTCTAGTACCCCAGATGCTGACAATCAGGCTTTATCATCATTGGAGGAAATCTTGGAGAGATACCGAGATGAGATTCTGCAACCAGTGGCAATTCTGTATTACCACAGTCTGGGACCAAAATCTATCCTCCAAGATGAGAACGCTCGCCCCCACAGAGCGGGGTTTATCAGAGACTATCCCCAGAATCTGGTAGTAAAGAGGATGGAATGACTTGCGACAAATGTTGGTTGAAGAATGGGATGCCATCTCACAGCAGTGTGTGACCAAGCTGGTGACCAGCATGAGGAGGAGGTCCCAGGCTGTTGTGGCTGTGTGTGGTTCTTCCACATGTTACTGAGGCCCCTGTTTGTTAAAAGAATTGTTAAATTGCCTGTATGTCTTGTTTCTTCAGACTTCAATCATCCACGTGATATTTATAGTACTTATTCATATCCATCCAGCATAACTAACTTTATTCTCATGCTGCTGGGAAACTGTAACAGACACATGGAATCTATGGAAACTATATTAACAGTGTTATAACCAATAAGAAAATATTACTTCCTGTTAAAAGATCTATTAATTTTAAACATATCTGGATATCTTTGTTTTCTAAGGCTCTCTGTATTTGTTAGAAATGACTGAAACATTTCTGAGGTTTTCTGGAACATAAAAATAAAGAGTAGAAGATGAACCTCCACCATTTTCTTCTTTACAAGTCTTAAGACGTTAGATTTTGCAGTTAATGCTGCAGACAGTGATCTGTTATCTGTTTATATTCACAGATCTCAAGCATCTCATAACTTGGACTCTCTCAGGAAGAAAAAGCACAGCAGAGAGAAAGAAAAGTAGCACAGCTGCACTGAGGATGGATGTCTGGCACGTGATTATTGAGGTGATGTTTGAAGTTGAATCCAATAACGTCTTCTTTGATGCATACAATGCACAGTGATGTGATATAAAAGGCCACTCACGTTGCTGTGCTTCCTCAGTTTTGCGTGCTAGATTTGAAGTGACAGGGATGGCATGTTTTGTGACAGCTATACCATTTTTTTTGTCAGATAAATGTTATTCGAAGCATCACATTGGGTCTGTTCCTGTTTTTTGTATTTTTGGCAGCCAATCACATGCTGTTATTCCCTCTTTGCCAGAGGCTATATAAAGTGGCTGCGTATGTAACATGTGCAATGTGACCTTTCAGTGCAGACTCTCTCCTCAGCAGACAAACATGTTCTTGCAGTACGAACAGCCATCAGATAAGGCAGCGCATATTTAACTTTTGATCGCAGCCTCTGATGGTTTCTTCCTGCAGGAGAGCCGACCTGGCGCCCAGAATGCCTTTCTCTTTGTGTTTGCTCACCTGAGAGGCTTGTGTGCATGCATTGCAGCCATTTTAGCAGTGCTAGAGTTTGGTCACCTCTGTAGCTAACCAGCAGTGAACCCTGTTAGAGGGGTGCACACATGCTCATGAAACTGTAGTTACATCCAGTAAGTAAGGATGAAGCCTGCCCTCTCCTCTTTCAACTTCCCAAACTTTTCTGAGATGTCTCATGTCAAAAGCTGAAAAAGAGCCACACCCACAATTAAAAGAATCAGAGTGGAGACAAAGACGGGACATACAAAGAGATGAACGAAGGAGAGCAATTACCAACACAAACCAGGAAGCCAAAGGCACAAACATAGAGCCAAAGACAGATGGAGACTAGGACAATAATAATAAAATAAGGACTAAAACCCCAAAATATCACAAAACTGATGCTCATCACTAAAATAACAAAAAAGTCAAAGCAGAGACCAAAAATGTAGTAATACAATGAAAGCCCAGTGCCATCCAAACAGGACATATAGCTCAAACTATAACAAGAATCCAAAAACATAACCAGACTCTGGGACCTGACATGTTTGTTGCAGTCTGTTTGGAGCTGGATAGAGGTTGTTTTTCCAGTTGAGTGGTTGGCTGTTGTTTTATTTGTCAGATGTATATAATTACTATGGGTGGGCCACATTATTGGGAGCACTTATCAAGATATTTCCTTTATTTGATCATCCTCTGTTATATTTGGACATTTCCTTGGTCACTCACTGTGTTTCTGCCTATATGACAAAGACCCACATGAAAAAGCCAGAAGACACCCAGCTGGTCACGATCCAGGGCCTGAATGGATCAGATGAGTTGCTCTTACGACATATCTTCCTCATTACGTCGGCTAAATATGGATTTTATGACAGAAAGAAGGCCGCCCATCGTACGATGACTTATGGCTGCAAATATCATTTGATGGGCTGAATGCCGAGAACAGTGTTTCCATGTTGCTCAAACAGAATGTGTCCTTATTCAAACAAACAAATTAGGGAGTTATTACCACACTCATGGTCATAAACCGGAGGCATGAACATTATAAAGGACAGGCCTAAAATTAGATCGTGACTAAACTAAACAGAATTAGGGTTAAACAACTGACTCTGAGAGCGCTGGCATATTACTGTTTAAACTCATTATACATAAACTAAACTGTGAATTACATCTATAATCAGCTTTGCTTCTTTGAGGTTATACTTTTGTGGGCTTTGTTGTTCACTGTAAGCTGTGATGTGGTGGCCTTGAGGTGCAAAACGGCCGAAGTGAAGCGCAACATTTCCCTTTTAGGAGAAGTTAGAGGCAACATTTCTTGTTTTTGAATAGAGGCAATGTGGCAACAGATTGATTTCACTTCCTGTCTAGAAGGAAGAGCAGAGGAACTATCCCAGGAGTCTCCACCTTCTACCTCTGAAGTGTCCAAGGAGGGGTGACAGATACAGAGATACAGAAATATTATGAGGATTTAACTAAGCTCGTGTCAGTCAGCTCCTTTTATTACCACATGATGCAAATGCTGCTATTTATTGCAGAGAAACCCTTTCAGGAGAGGATGAATCAACTTTTAGATACCCAAGGTATCAAAAAGTTGATTTAAATAAGGAGGACGCCTGTTATACACACACACAGTAAGTAATTTCTATATGTATTTATTTAAAAATAAATTCATTTTGTAATTAAGTTTAAAATAACCAGAGATGATTAAATATTTACTTTAAAAAGTAGTCTAAAGCTATGTGTTATTCTTCATTTATCTGACTTATATTTGATCTGACATATAATTTATATGCTGTCACTGACAGGACAACAGACTGACAAACAGAAAGCTGTAAAGAAAAAGGAGTCTTAACTAGAAGTGAAACACAAAATTAAAAATGAACAAAAAGTGAACTCAGTGGGGAAAAAAAAGGAGCCGATTGTGATTAAAGTTTGTGTGGATCACAGATGATCTTCATTTCAAACTGGGCCTCACCATTCTAAAATTTGGGAATATCGGATCCTCAGAAAACAGGAATTCACAAAAGTATATGTTAAAAGGAACTTTGTCATTCAGGCTGTACAACAAAGAGGCATTTATCCCAGCGGCCTGTGCAGTAATGACCAAAGGACATAGACAATACATAAATACTTGCATAAAAAATAAAGTAATGTACATTAAGGAGACATGAACCGAGCATGAGGAAAACAAGTAGATGCTTTTAAAAAGGCAAAGACATGACTGCGCGCGCACACACACACACACACACACACACACACACACACGCATTCAGGGCTGATTGCAGAATGAGACACAAGTGCGAACAATCAGGAAATCAGAGGAGAGAAAAGGTTTCTGTGATCCAGACATCAATTTTCATGTTGATACCTCATATTTAAGGATGTCTCAAACCCTGTTTCTGACTTCACAAATTGTACATCCTCAGCTCCTGTTGTCAAACCCTTAATCCTTTCCAGAGATGCAAGAGGAAGAGGCAAGAACGAAGACACGGAAAGAGGAGTCAAAGAAACAGATAACAACTAACAAACAATCCAGGATTTTGTAAAAGGACTCTTTACTGTTGTGAGAGAGGGAAAATATTCAAATATTTGAAGATTGTCTAACCGTATGAGGATAAGTCAGAATCTAAAAAGAATTAGGATGCGATATGTCCATAAGTTCTGTCATGTAGCAAAGTTTGTTCATGATCGAAGGAGGATTCTGGATCTAATGATACAGAATGCTGAAAATTATTTATGATGGAGTTTGACAACATTTGGGTTTTGTATCTATTGCAGCGTACCATCAGCACATAGAAAAATTGGGGTGGGCGAGGTATGGGCTCTATTGAGTGCCCTTCTGGTTTATATTCAGGGCCACTTTAAATTCACAACATGTCAAGATATACCTTTTTGTAAATCACAGAAATGATTATGAGTTTAAGGGTGAGGACCCATGGAAGGCAAACTTTAAAAGCTAGTAATAAACCAAAGTCCGAAAATCAAGAAAGTATAAAAATAAGAGTCCAAAGAATACTAATACCTGAGAGAAGGAAACAAGTCAAAGGAAACTGAACATGAAGATGAGTCACATTAAACATGAAGACAGACAAGGGAATGCTGCAGTGCAGAGACACAGAGACAGACAGGGAACACCAAGGTAACCTAAGATATGAACCAAAATACAGGAATAAAAAGGTCAAGTCAATTTATTTATAGCACATTTAAGCACAGACACTGAGCAAAAGGCTGCACAGCAAGTAAAATTATCAAAGAAGCAATTCAACCAATTTACTAATAAAAAAGAAAACAGGGCAATATATAAAAATGATAATAGTAAATAATAAAAAGTAAAATAATAGAGACACACTGGGGGAAAATGGCAAACAAAGTAATCAGAAGCTGAAAAATCTAATAAGAGGACTGTTAGTAAGGAAGATAAACTGATATGAGGAGGGAGACGAGTCCAGAGTGTCAGAGCGGTGACTGAGCATGCCCGGTCGCCTGTGCAAGCCAATCAGGAATTAGGAATTACTAGAAGCTGCTGATCAATGAACCTAAGTGAGCGGCAAGAGACATAGGATTGTAAAAGAGCCTATAGATAACCCGGAGCGAGCCCATGCGAGCACTTATGTGTGAGCAACAATATTTTGAAATTGATCCTGTACTTTACAGGAAGACAGTGCAACAATATAAAAATGAGCGAAATATGATCTTGCTTCCGTGTACCTGTCTGGAGTCTAGGAGCAACATTTTGAACAAACTGATATTCGTGATATTGGTGTTTTGCTCAGTCCAACATTATCAAGAACTGCAGTAATCGAGTCTAGATGCAATGAAAACATGAATCACTTTCTCTAGGTTGCTGATGGAAAGTAATTGTTTAACTTCAGTCTGTAGTCTTAATTAAAATTAACCACATATTTGAGCTGTGAGTCAAATTTAAGAAAGTAATCAAAAGATAGCACCAAGATTTTTAAAAAATGTTTTCAACCTGAGGTTTAAGATGTGATATCAGGGGCTCAAGACCCGAAGGGGTAACGGAAAATGTAACTGTCTGCCGATGAATGCATCCTCAGTCATAGCGCCTTCTGCAGCCGGCTATGCCCTTAAAATTCATCCTTCAGCACAGCATGTTGGGATTGCTTTCCAGGTCACAGGAAGGAGGAGACAGGAGGCTGACTGTAGAATGAGACACAAGTGGGAACAATCGGAGAAACAGGCGGTAGACACAGACAGGATGTTAAAACAGGCAACACACAATGACAAAGCATGAAGTAACACAAAGACAGCACAGAGGGAGGAAAGAAAATATGAATGTAGAAATATAAGAGCAAGTATCAAAACAGGAACCAAAACTCAACAACAACAAAAAATTCCCCTGGGACCTGACAGTGAGAGAAAACTAGTAAGAGCTGTGTGCATGTTTAAGACACCGTGTCGGAGGACTTGTGTTAGAGCAGACTGAAAAAGGAAATGAAAATGGCACACTCTAGACATTGTGGTTTGTGGGCTGTGCTTGGCAGATTGGGTGATGAACAGGTTACAGTTTCTTACAACCAAACTGCAACAGCTACAAAACTGTTGGTACTCCCAGACAGGAAGAAATCTTAAATGCTCCACAGATTTTAGATGCAAAATAATAAAGTCCTGTAACTGATCACATGATAATTAATCATAGAATCATCTCACTTTTGTGCAAACCCAAACCCTTTTTTCCAATCCATTTTAGTTTCTGTTAGTTTCCGGAGTGGTTTGCACATATCAGTTTAGGTTTCATTTAGAAATGTTTAGTTTTACTTCAGCTTTTTTTTAATATATATATTCTTATGTGAGGAGCATTGGTCAGCCTGTAAGGGGCTCAGATTGGTACACAAACACAGTATAGCAATAGAAGCACCTGACCTACACTCATGCAGACATCCCAGTTTTAATAAATATTTGCACCAAAGCCTCCCCAGCCTAGCTATTTTGACAAATTTTCACCTAATTAAGAAAAGCTAAAATGAAAAATATTACCTTTTTAAAATTTTTAATATTGTAGATTTAACATTTTTTATTTTCTAAGTATGCCAGTGAACCAGATTTACTTTAAGCTAACTAAAATTGTCACGTCAAGCTGAAGAGAGCACCCAAATAGAGGACACAAAGGCAGCCAAAGCTAACATTTTTGGCCGATCCCAAAAACAAGAAACACTAATGGAGACATGTAGAAGCTCTGACAATGGCAAAATGACAGGACGAAGTATACACACACACAGGGCTGATGCGTGATGAGACAGGTCTAAAAACAGACACAAATGAATCCATTGAGGGTGGGGCTTATAATCACAAAGGAGGAAAAGGAACAGGAAGTAGAACCACAACAGGACATATGAACAAGTTTACTGTCAACCAAAACTGAGCAAAACCAAAAAAACAATCAAAAGATGGATCACTAATGTGAAACATGACATGAAGAGTAAAATCTGATGATCAGCCAACCATCAATCCAACCAACCAACCAATCTTCCATCCATATCCCCCCCCCCCGAGTAGAGTCTACACAGCCTCTATACTAACTAGCCTTTCTTTGCTGAGGGGAGTTTGGAGTTCTGTATTGATGACATCTTCCTGTCTCTCAGCTCCTCTAAGCTAACATGTTTTGATCTTCTGACAGTTTACTTGCTTTTCATCTGCCTAATGGTGCTTTTTGGGATAAATCTGATCCTGTTCCCTCAAAGCGTTTCAGAGTGCTGTCTCATTAGAAACATTCAGTCTAGTCATGATTAGACTCTGAGAATGCCCCTTCTGAGGCCATGTTTTCCCCAATCACAATGCTGCTTAATAAGCATTGTTCCACTGGAAACAAGGCACAGCCAGATCTATAACAGCTAAACAATGGCTGCAAGCTGATTCAACTAAACAAGCCTCTGATGGGCAGATCAAATATCTGAATCCTGCTTCAATGGAAGGATACAACTCAGGGAAATATGACCTCTTGAACAACTGAGGTAATGTAGTTAGTGCTACTAATCTGCTTCAGTTTGATTGCTGATCCATAAATAGTGCAGATTATTCAATATTTATTCTTTATTTCACACTTCTTTATTTCATAACTTCCTCAAATTTTCTGATTACTTCCTTTTAATGTAATTTCAGACTTCTGGACCTAGCTGTGTATTTAATCTCTTCTTGTCACGTTTCCCTTTTTCAACAGCATTTTCATTTGTGTTTCCTTGTGTTTTACTGCATAATTATTTTCTCTCAACATTCAGTGAGACCACTTCAGTTTCCTTTCCTGGTTTTTGGCTCCCCCTTCAGTATAAATCAGTGAGGAGCTGAGAGAAATCACTCAGTAAAAAGACAGTGATCAGGTTTACTTAGGGTCAGTGAATGTATTGTGTGACCACCACCCCCACCCCCACCCCTTAAAAACAGCAGTTGCTTCCTTTTAACAAATTTAATTTGCCTTCGCATTAGAAGCTGCTTCATTCCACTGCTGCAAGTGGAAGCAATGTCCCCCAAACACAAACATTTCAGACATACATCCAGAGGAAATGTGTGCTCGATAAAGCAGGGTTTCTTCATGTTTCACAGCTTTGTTCAGTAATCTGATCAAACACATGACCTAAAAATAATCATCATGTCAATGTTCATCTTTGGAGCCTATTTAGGTCTGGTGTAGGTCCACGTGTTTGCTTTGTGTTTAAAGATCTGGGTAAGTGTTTATCAGACTTAGAAGAATTATACATAATCTGAAGCATGGACTTTGGAGCATAAAAGTGACTGTAAACAATAAGATATATTTATCAAGGGACTTAATCACACTTAGGAAAAAGAGCGACTCTTAAATGATCATACACATGCCAGCAGAACAAACATTCATGCCATCTTACAGTGTTTTATAAAACTCTCAGACTTTTCCTGGCAGGCCCGATTTCAGAAGATGAAATTGCTGCTTAATTATTGATAATTTAAAGGATCCAAATCAAATTTTGGTGAAATAGATAAACGCACTGGAGTATCAGGAAACCCTCATTTCATTACTATTATTATATTCCCTCCAAAAAATCTCATTCAACTAAATTTCAGTCCATATTTTCCTCCTGATTTCCCATGCCCCATTTGCACTCTATAACCCACCAGTGCAATCTGCCTCACAGTCTGAGAACCACTGACTGCTATCATTACTGTCAGAAAACAGAGGGAATCTCACCTGCTTCTGCACTGCAATCACCTAACACTTTTACATCAAATGACAGTTTAGTTACTTTGGCTTAAGTCTTAAATTTATTTCATGATGAACAAATAAAAATCAGCATCATCAGGTTTGATGATTATTAGGCCCGAGCCAACCGAAGGGTCGGCGAGGAGCCTATTGCAATCGCAAGGGGCGAATGAGCAAAAATGGGCGGAGTCGCATGGGACGCGGTCGTAAGTGGCCCCGGACCTCATAGGGACGTGCGTCATGTCGAGACGTTTCCGAAAATGTATATATGCGGGTGACTGGAAAAGCGCATTATTGGAATCGTTAGTGTTTGTCATTATTTTTTTTCTTCTTTTTCTTTCTCCGTCTATCCCCTCAAATTTGACCCCCTGAACATATACGAAAACTCACCATTTTCGCTACAGAGGTCAGGTCTGGCGAAAAATTGATTTTTTAATGTCATCAAGAACCAACTCTAAAAGGGGGCTCCACGCCCCCCCCCCGGAAAATTCATTTTTCGGCCCTCTATGGGAGAGGCCACGATCAACTTTGTCGTAGAACCACGAAATTGGCGTCACACATAGATCATGTCAGGACAAGCAAAAAATCCTCTTGGAGCACCCCCACACAGCAAACAGGAAGTCAGCCACCGTGGCCTGAACTTTGCCCTCTGCCAATTTGGCGATTATGCACACCTCGTATTTGAGACATCTCCTCTTAGGGCGTTAGACCTACAGACACCAAAATCGCTCAGCATAATCTAGACCAGTAGGCCATCAAAAGTTATTCAGGGTTTTATTAAAAAAATCAATGGTTTGGTCGTTAGGGGGCGCTGAACTTGGCCTTCGTTTTGGCCTAATTTACAGTCACCTTTTCTGTCATCACTCGTGCATGCTTTGCCAGATTTCTACCAAACCTTAATAACTTATGTAGGGTCCCACCATGAATCCATAAATGGAGAAACAATGGCAATTCCTGCAAGAGCGCCCCTACATAATCAAAATAAAATTTGCATGGAGCTTTAAAATTTTAGTTATTCGTAGAATTATGAAATTTGGTTTCCACATTCTGTATATGACCCTGATCATAAAAGTCAATCAGACCCATGCCTCATTTTGCATGCTGCCCCCGTGACCACACCCCCAATTCCCCATTGGTTTTCAATGGAAAACCTAACATTTCTGTATGACACACTTTTTTCAGGTGTTTTGAGCTGTACATTGATCACAAACATTCCCACTAAGGCCCATGATGATGTTCCTTTGCAGAGGGGCGTGGCCCTGGCGCCATGACGAGCTTCGATCCTTCGCCGTGACATTTCGATTGCCTCTCATTCCCATATACTTTGTCCGATTGCCCTCAAACTTCACAAGTGTGATAAGGACCCACCCCTAAACACATCCACGTGACAATATTGAATGGCACTCTAGCGCCCCTAGTGGAACAAGGAAGTTGCTGTAATTTAAACAGTCATTGTCCAATCTGCACCAAACTTCACAAGTGTGATAATGAACCACCCCTGCACACATCTATATAACATTATTGACTGACAGTCGCAGCGCCACCTAGTGGAAACAGGATTCCAATGTTGCATCCAATCTGCATTAAACTTCACAAGTGTGATAAGGCCTCACCCCGAAGACATCCACATGACATTATTGAATGCCAGTCTAGCGCCCCTAGTGGAACAAGGAAGTTGTTGTAATTCAAACACTGATTGTCGAATCTGCACCAAACTTCACGTGTGATAAGGACCCACCCCTGCACACATCCATATGACATTATTGACTGACAGTCGCAGCGCCACCTAGTGGAAACAGGATTCCAATGACGCATCCAATCTGCATCAAACTTCACAAGTGTGATAATGACCCACTCCTGAAGTCATCCACAGGACATTATTGAATGACAGTCGCAGTGCCACCTTGTGGAAACACATAGATTAACATCTCAAAATCGGGTTTTACATTTGGTAGGGGAAGCGGCTCTCAGTGGGCTCGCTGGAGGTTTGCATGGCACGCAGGCAGCTCGCTGAGGATTTGCAGGGCTCAAAGGCGGTTCGCTTGTGGTTCACGGAGGCTCACAGGCGGCGAGCGCCTTCAACGCCGCTTGCGGCTTTAATTATATTTAGGATTATACTAGGATATTTAGGATTATACTTTAAACATCTGGTTTACAGAATAGTTGGTCACTGTTCATGTTTTAGAGCACATCTAGTGGTTTCTTTCTACTACATTTAAGTGAAAGGCTGAGGCGTATCCATAGAACAAAAGGGCTTTATTCCACAATATAAACTTGTAACATCTTCAGCTACTCCAGGTCCTTCCTGCTGTTTCCTGTGCCGGGTTACAGTTGAGGATCCGCGCCCTCAGCAGCCTCTTCTTCCTTCAGCGAGCTGGGGTACATCTCCACTACCGTAACCCGGACACATACGTAGCTTTCTGTACATCACACCATCATCGCTAAAACACAACTCAGCCAAGATCAAAGCCATTTAAGTCGATTCAGACAAAAATTATTGCTCAGATAAATAAAACTATTCTACAAAAAAAAAAATTTAAAAAATGGGAATAATTATATTAAGATGCATGTACTAAGCACTGGATTTCAAAGAAAAAAAAAAGTAAGTCATTTTTTGGGGGTGAAAACCTCAATGTCTGTCCCCTTAGCTCTGGTTTAACATGCAAGAAGGTTTCAAAGATGATAACATTAACCCTTGATTCTCTTTACTGGGGCGGGGGTTCATGGTGTAAGACTCCTTTGCGCCGATGTAACGGGATCCCATGCAGCACACTTTACATCCTGTGTTTTTCTTTTTTTTTTCATTTAGACAACCACAAACAATTCATAAGAAGGAGGAAATATATATAATATATATATATGTAAAAATACAAAAAAATAACTAAACATTATAGTTCTGGACAACAAGTCAAAGAGGAGATAGCACCGTTGTTACAAAAGGGTTGGACAGATGGGACGAGGGGGTGAGGAGGGGTATTGGATCAGTGACACATCCAGACTGGAGGCTTCAGTAACAGACTGAGGACACGCCTCCCTTCAGAACAACTTCCTCACTTTCTCATGTGTCTGTCGTTCAGCGTACACGTGACACAAATGTAGTCCTCCTTCTCGGCCATCTCTGCCGTAACGCCGACGCAGACTTGGTGAAACCACTGGTTGCAGCTGCCGTCACATTGGACCCAATCCACCTGCAGAAACACACAAATTACATAACACCACACCTGAAACAACCGATCTACACATCCAGCAGTTTTATTCATAAAGAGTCACATTCCTGTGCAACAGAAGACTTCAAGTTTAATGTGAATCTCTTTTTTGTCTTTATCAGCAAATTATCTGCTGCTGAAACGCTTCACAATGTCCACCGGCTCAACTCCACCTGTGTCTTTACAGAGGGTGGCAAAACACTTCACAAGCTTGACCAAACAAGGTATCACCTAAGCTGTAACAAATAGAGGATACTGCACAACGAATCGAGTTTTGCAGCAACATAGTGGCAAGAAGCAACAGGCGTGGCTACATTTGACTGACATGCAAAAATGTTCTTAATATAATGACATACAACAAACAAATGTGGGAATTTGACTAATCTAATTAAGAGTTCGACTGAGTCCTGATACAGTCGGATATTCACATAAAAATCCTGTGAATTTTGAGATAAATTTTATTTTGCATTTGAATGGAAAATTCCCCTCAGTCTGATGCATAAGCGCAGTAATGTGCATGTGCCAGATAGGCTGAACCTATATAATATTATTTGACCACAGGTCAACAGGTGCATGTAACATAGATTTAAGTATAAATTTATCTGAGACCTCAAAATGTCAGACATCATTATCAGAAAAATGTATTCTTCAAGAGATGGTGGCTATGTTCTATGCCATGATGTTGTTATTTAGTTTGTTTGCTTTCCACAGTCAGGAATCCTTTAATTCACCAAGGGAAATCCTTCAAAATAAAAGCCTGGCTAATTGTTTAGCTGTGTGATACTGAGGATAACTAACTGCACAGCACAGTATGCCCCATAGGTCATGTGCTGAGTCTTGATGGATGAGTGGTGTTTTGGTCAAGCTTTTGAACTGTTTGGTCTCCACTGTTGGTTGGTGCAGAGCAGGTAGTGTACTGTGTGTTTCCACGAAGGCGGCGAGACTGAAAAAACACTACAGAGCTGAGGGGAACAGCAGAGCTGGAAGTCAGCTCTCTGTAGAGCAGTCATGAGATGAGATACTGTATATTAAAGATGGATGTAGCCACAATGACGTTTCCCATTGGTTTGTGGAGTACAGTCCTAAAGCCTCAAGTCTGGCATTTAGACTTACACAATCCTGTTTTTTCTTTCAAGCCAGAAGTTTCAACATATGGGCAAGGAGGACAGTTTCCACCCTTATAACGGCTCCCTCTTTTTATAACTCATCCACCTGCAAAGTGGAGTTAGGGATTTGGCCACTTTGATTGATAGGCATCCTGACAGACAGCTGAAGCTGATCAGACTCTCCCAGGCCTCACCTCTGCTAATCTGTGTGAGACTGAACTGAATATCTCCACTGTGTAGGGGCTGTTGGTGCCTTCTGAAGCATTTCTGATAGATTATCTGACTAACATTATGGCCTGCTGTTTGGTACAGACCATCCCAGAAGTCAGTGCTTCAGTTTCTGAGGAAATTTACCAGGCTTTTCTTAGTCTGTGACTTTATGAATGCAAATGTGGTCTCTTCTGGCTCCAAAGAAATCTCACACAGTGCCTGCCAAAACATTGATGTTGAGGTGACGACACAGAGGCTAAATTCATCATGTCTATACAGTCTGTGATAAACACAGATACCTACTACTTAGAGCTGCTACAACTAAATATAATTTCATTCACCAGAAACCCTCAGCACAGGGTTTTTGCACTGGTTTGTCTGGGAGCTCTGAAGTGGTTGTTGTTTGGAATCAATTCTCTAGAAAAAATAATGATTACAGCCAGTTTCTCAGGCTAATTTTTTAAAGTTTTATTTTATGTAGGTCTCTATGCAGCTCTTTGTTGTAATGTTTGGTATTGTCTGGTATTTGATGCAGCAGTTTCCTGACCCAAGATGAGTTCCTCCTACAGGAAATAATAAAGTAACCTTAACCTGTCTTCTGCAGAATAAATCAATTTATGTGGCTCCTATTGGATGCTTTTCTCACCTCGTCTCCCTCTGGCAGCTGACACCTCTCTGCTGGACACACAGCCATTTCCTCATCAGAGTCATCAGACTGGGATAAGTTGGAGCGCGGGGAGGATGAGGTCGAGGTTTGTCTGCGCTGGGGGTTCTTTTTATTTGTCTTTTGTCTCTTGTGAGAGTGCTTTTTGTCCTTCCCTCTGCGCTCTCCATCTGAACTGTCCCTCTCCAGAGGACGCTTTGCCTTCTTTTCTGAGGCCATCGTGCCTTCCCTCGTGCCTCTGGCATCATCCTGAAAATAAAACCAGCATGATAAAACTGGCACTGATGCAGCACTGAGGATATGAATCACTTCTTTTGCTGGCTCAAGTTTGTACCTGGTTCAATGGCAGATTTGTTCCCTGAGAGTTAAACTGCATCTGTTTGTCACAGTCTGTGGGCTCCTCCTGTGGTGGCGACGTGCATTGACTTGTTTGCTGGCTGCTGGCTCTGTCCAGTAAGACGTGATAGAGGGTCTGCACCTCTGGCAGAGACACCTGCAGCAGGAGCCCCTCCACCATCAGTTCCTCCAGTTCCTGACTTAAACCTGAAACATAAACACAAAGCTTAAAATGTAACAATCTGAAATGACAAATAACTACAACTCATGTCTTTGTTTAGTCTGGACACTGACCGTGCAGTGGTATGCATCTCTGCTCGGTGTAGAAGACAGTCTGAGCATGGCTTGTCCTATTCCACTCTGGTGTCAAACAAGGAGCCTGAATCAAAACCATCAAACCCCAGTGTTAACAAGTGCGGATCATTTTTAAGTGATAATAAAACAACGCCTGAACCTTTTCTGTTCAGGACCTTAAAGAGAGACTGCAAAAGTCAAAAGAAATCACTGTGAATCAAACAGGCTGTAACTGAGCTTTACAGTTGAATAAGATTTTGTATCATTTCTGCAGTCTCCAAGACATCCGTAAGGTTTTTATTATATCTCACAGCACCCAAAAAAATAAATAAAGGGGTGAATTTCCCCCGCTTATTTTTATTTTACACATGCCAGATGATTTACACTAATATATCTCCTCCTGTCAGCACCATGTTTTATAATGTCTGTATCAGCACCTAGCAAATCTTTTTAGCTGTTAAAAATGTGTTGATTTTATATTAAATCTTTGGAAAAGCTGTGAAATTTCTGTTTGAAAACCTGATCCTGATCTATTGCACTGAACCTAAAATCTTAAATTGTTTTTGTAAGGAAATGATTTGTCATGTTGTGTGGAAAAAATCTAACTCTCTGTCACACATGTATATTTTTATTTTGAAACATTAACTTTTGCCGATAATCAACTGCTTAAAAAGTGGCACAAAGAGATGAGGAGTGACCTGAGTGTTGCTGTGAGTGTTGTCGCTGCCTGAAACCCAGCGGGTGAGAATGGGAGGAGTTCCTGGTCTCTCCTCTAGTTCTGGTAGGTTACATGCCTGTGAAACCTCCTGCGCCCGCTGCTGCCAGCTTACTGTCCTCTCGACCAGATAGTGCAGTGCATCGCCCTCCGGCAGGCGGACCCTGACACCCTGCAGTGACGTCAGCAAGGAGAGGACTTTGCTTAGGGGGGCTTTTCTGATCGCTGGCACTGCGGACAGAGCCACGGCTGTGTTTTGCAGGGGTCCGACGGGTCTCTGACACAGACGCTGTGGAAGGCATCTCTGCAGAGTTCACACTGCAGCATCGCACCCATGGGCGCCCTCTGACAGACACACACCCTCAGGTCCATGCAGTCTGCTGTGGGAAGGAGCTTTGACTCATTTGCTGCCCTGAGATTAGAGAAAGCCTCCATCTCCCTCACCCGCAGCTCCTCCAAAGTTGTCATCTGGTGAATAAAACACAGAGTCAGTATTTTTCCTGATGAATAAAGTAGATCTGAGTAAAGAAGATCTGGAACCAGTTTCACAAGTTGGTGTAGACAGGGTATGAAAAACAAAAAAGCTTTATTATGTAGTGCACATTGCAGCATTTGTTGGAATGAAACATTTTTTAAAAAATTGATTACTACTAGATTACTACTATTTGTCTCCCATATCAGGGGCGACTGCTCGACACATATCCTTGTCACCCTTTTTTATACTTTAAGCTTTTCCTGTGGTCCTCCTTCTGTTTTCAACAAACTTTTGAATCTGTTCCAACTCGTTCTCTCTTTATTCCTGCATGGTTGTGTGTGTGTGTGTGATATTCCTGCATTTCAATTTTCTCTCTCTCTTTAACATCCACACTGTCAACATTATCATTTGAAAAAAAAAATCACAATCTCAACATCACCACACTCATTTTTTTCCCAAGACAATGTGTTTATCATCCCTGTTCTTTAAATTTCAGTGTACTTCTGTCACTCTTTCCGCTCATCAGTATCTAACCATCAAAACTTCAAACTTATCTCAGTACACATTCTCCTCTTGAAGCACAGGTGTCTTAGGGAACAGCTCTTTGAATACTTACTGCAGAGGTAGAATCCTTGGTCTCTGAAAGTGCTTTTTCCACATCGCTGAGAGTGTTGAGCCTTGATGTTTTCTTTTTGATATTTTTAGGTGATTCCTTCCCTTTCTTTGCCTTCCTCTTTGGAGAACCACCATTTCCAACTTCACATCTGGGACATAGAACCTGCAAAGAACAAAAGCACTATGAATCTAACTGAAGTTAACAACTTCTGTGTCTTTGACCTGGGGATTCATTTGACTGTTCTGCTATTGCCACATGCCAGGAGTAAGTTTACTGGAGAAGCTCATGTCTGGGAAGCCTGAATTTGTTGGAAATAAATTATGTTCACTGATAAATTTGGCAATCATTTTGGTAACTGTGTTTTATCTAAAAGAGATTTTTGGGTAAACATCCAAAGACCATCTCTCTCCCCACCCACACCCCCACCCCCCTGTTGAACAGGCAGTCAAAATTAACATATGTAGAGGAAATGATCAAACCAACTATGGAAATGAACTGAAAAGAAAAAATTTCAAATGAAATAAAAAATAATCAAAAAATACAAAAAAATGCAAAACTAATAACTCTGCTGCTGTGTCGTCAGCTGTACTTCTGAAGGTACAGCCATAAACATTTGTATCAAATCAGAGCAAATCAAACATTTCCCACTCAGGTCAAAGCCCAGTAGGATTTATAAACCTGTTAACTTCATAGTTGTAATTATTTTAGATCAGTGGAATTTTACCTCCAACAAGGTGAGTGTTGAGTCTTTCTGAAGGAAAGTTGCTGCTGCTGATTCTTTCCATTCCTGCACTTGTGCCATGAGACACTCCAGTCTGTCTAAAGGCTCCAGGTGGACTTGAATGGCTTGTCCTCGTAGCACCATGTCAGAGAGGTTGTCCACCATCGGGATGCAACCACTGGCCTGAAATGAGAAGATCATTTTAGTGTAATACATTTTTTGCCTCATTGATCCTCTGAGCCAGTTGATAAGAGTTTTACTGGCCTCATGTATATTTTATTGGTCAGCAAAAAATAGCAATACCTATAATAGCACAGATTTATATTTTATATTCTGAAAAAAAATTGCAACTAAAACTTTAAAATAATGGTAGTTCTGCACCCCCATTCAGACTTAGTCCTGCATGATATCACAGTGATAAAGTTTACAATAACCCTGTAAAAGATTTACAGCAAAACTATTCTAGCACTCTGACACCTTTATTTTAGCTTGTTCTTAATTTTGTAGTCGCTGTATAAAATGAGCCTGTGGTGGATAAGATGCACTAAAAAGATGCATTTCCACACCTTTGAGCATGTTGAACAGGTGGTTTAATAATAGATTCTTATTGGAATTTTACTCTCAGAGGTTTTGATTGCAGTTACAGTACTGATCGTTACTGCTGTCATCTCTAGAAAATGTTTTCTTTACTCGTCGCTTTCACTGAACCGTTTCTTTCCTTTTGCTGTGTGTGGGTCAGAGAGGAAAGAGGATCAAGCTTCAAAATAACTTTGACAGTGTCATCTTCACTGCTGCTGTGAAACACTGGGGCTGCTAAAAATACTTTTTACTCACACACCCCTAAGCACATTTTACACTCCAGACGCATCTATTTTTGGTCACAAATATGAGTCGAACACTTTCGGTGCCTTCCTGTTGTGCTTTCTACGCCTCCAGGAACAGCTTTTTGTTGCAGTAACCTTATACACTTCCTTTAATCTGAAATTAGGCAACTAGCCCATTTTCATGACAGGAGAACTCTTAACTGTTATTAGTGGAACCATTGTCATAAGAGCAAACATACTTTTTGCATCACACCCCAGTTATGTTCATTCTCAAAACAAACTATATTATATTATTATATTCCCTGATAGTCCAATCATTCTTGAAGTTTCTTGCTAACCTGAAGCTCCTCAGCTTCCTGCAGCCACTCTTGGGCTTTTCTGATGGTGTCTTTCAGGAGAAGACAGTTTGGGAGGTAGGCAGGGATGCTAGATGCCTTCTCAGCAGCAGCACTAAGGGTCTCTATGGAGTGTGGTGGTCTGGTGGGTAGAAAAACACAAATGATGCACTACAGGTGACAAACAGTGGCACAACATTTGAATCAGGTCCACATGATCTATATTATCTATATCAAGAAATGCCATGACACTTTGTTCAGAAGCTTTCTAAATATTTATTTTACCACGAACAACTTTCCAAACTTTCAAAAATATTCTGTACATACAGGTTTTATTGCATGACATAAAGCTTATGTTATTTTAGAGACCAACCTTATTTACATTAAATATTATTTTAAGTGTCAAACATCAAAAAATATAATTAAAACACTATTTCAAAAACTGTGAGACCCCAAATTCAAAGCTGCAGTGGACTAAGCATGATGAAGGAACACAAAATAACTTTTTTAATATGCTCATATTTAAGTCCTGACTGGAGATTAGTTTGTCTGATAATGGTGAGAGTAGATGCGCATTCCTGACAGCCATGCCATTAAAAGCCTTTGAAAAGCACTTATGACAGTTAATACTGGACAGCACTGAGTACCAATGGAATGAGGGCAGAACTAAATATGATGCTCACTTTTTGTTGGTCTTGTTGAATATTCTAGCAGCAGCATTTTGCACTAGCTGTAATTAAAATGAAGCAAAATCAGGAGCACTGACGTAATATTACATTATTCAGTTACAATCAGTGCAAATACCTGGACACAGAGTTAAAGCTAAGAAGCAGAATAACATCTTAGAAATCATCTGTTTTTCTTTTGGATTAAACTCAGAGCATGACAAGCTACCATAATCTGTCCTTGTTGCTGTTTTGGATGTTTTTCTACTCTGTGGGTAACATCATCATGGATTAATCAGTGCTGCCCTCACCTGGCTTTAAGGAGACTGCTCGCCTTGTCCTCCCACTGCTCAGACATAGTGAGCTGCTCTTGAAGTCGTGCCATGGCTTTCTCCACTGATGGATGAGGTGCCAAACCGACTCCCTGGTCGATGAGCCTCCTCATGGTCTCCAGAGTCATGGTGGCAGGCTGAGCGCTGAACTGCTGCACCCCCTCCAGCCACCGTGCTTGCTCCAGCCGCACTCTCAGGCGGGGCAGCTCCGGCAGGTCCACATCAAAGTCGAAGCTGACGTCCAAAAGGCTCTGGATCTCAGCAACGCTGGGAACTTCATCTGCCAGGACTTTCTCGCTGTGCTGCTGGAAGTCTTCAATGCGATTCAAGAGTTCCTGAAGAAAGAAAATGCAGGAAGTTAAAAACTGATGCTTTTGAATGCCTAATGCTGTCTTCAGATTAGATCAAGTAGTAATTTTTAAATTTATTTAACAGGAACAGTGTATGTATGGACATCAATATGTAAATAAGATATAAAGGAAATATATAAGGAAAACTTTATTTACATCTGTAGTCTCTGGGCATGTCACATGAAACTATACAATATACAAAAGACATACAGCTAATACAAAGGACACAAATACAAAAAAACCCATCACACTAAGCTGAATTAAAAATAGTCACAGATCTGAAGTGTGCCTCAGAGAATTCCACTGCCAGTCTTTTTTTTTTTTTTAAATACATTATTGTATATACATTGGGGAAAATAAGTATTTGATACATTGCCGATTTTGCAAGTTTTCCCACCTACAAAGAATGGAGAGGTCTGTAATTTTTATCGTAGATATACTTCAACTGTGAGAGACAGAATCTAAAAAAAAAATCCAGAAAATAAAATTGTATGATTTTTAAATAATTAATTAGCATTTTATTACATGAAATTTGATACAATAGAAAAACACTTTAAAAAATTAATATTTGGTACAGAAACCTTTGTTTGCAATTACAGAGGTCAGACATTTCCTGTAGTTCTGGACCAAGTTTGCATACACATATTGTGTTACAAACGGTCATCTTTCAGAATGTGGTCCCAGCTCTTTCCAGGTCTTTGACCAGGTCCCCCCATGTAGTTCTGGGGTGATTCCTGACCTTCAGCAGGGATTTTGGCCCACTCCTCCATACAGATCTTTCAGGTTTCAGAGCTGTCGCTGGGCAACATTGAGTTTCAGCTGCCTCCAAAGATCTTCTATTGGGTTCAGGTCTGGAAACTGGCTAATGCTTCTTATGGAGCCACTCCTTAGCTGCCCTGGCTGTGTGTTTTGGGTCATTGTCATGCTAGAAGACCCAGCCACAACCCATTTTCAATGCTCTTACTGAGGCAAGGAGGTCGTTGACCAAAATCTTGCATAGATGACCCATCCTTCCTCCCTTCAATACGGTGCAGTCATCCTGTCCCCTTTGCAGAAAAGTACCCCCAAAGTATGATGTTTCCACCCCCATGCTCACTGTTGGGACAATGTTCTTGGGGTTGTACTCATCCTTCTTCTTCCTCCAAAAACAGTGGAGTTGATACCAAAAAGCTGTTTTGGTCTCATCTAACGACATGACCTTCTCTCATGACAGTCATCTTGCGTTTCTTCCATTTTCTAATAATGGCGCCAGCAGTTGTTGCCTTCTCACCAAGCTGCTTGCCTATTGTCCTGTAGCCCATCCCAGCCTTGTGCAGGTCTACAATTTTGTCCCTCGTATCCTTAAACAACTCTTTGGTCTTGGTGGAGAGGTTGGAGTGTGATTGATTTACTGTGTGGACAGGTGTCTTTTATACAGGTAATGAGTTCAAACAGGTGCAATTAATACAAGTAATTAATGCAGAATAGGAGGGCTTCTAAAAGAAAAACTAACAGGGCTGTGAGAGCCAGAATTTTTGCTGGTTGGTAGGTGATCAAATACTTATTTCATGCAATAAAATGCAAATTAACTATTTAAAAATCATACATTGTGATTTTTTTAGATTCTGTCTCTCACAGTTGAAGTGTACCTATGATGAAAAATTACAGACCTCTCCATTCTTTGTAGGTGGGAAGACTTGCAAAATTGGCAGTTTATCAACTACTTATTTTCCCCTCTGTATAACAAAACAAACTATGTGGCTGTGAAAAGCAGGGCAGAAACTGCATAAATTAAATAAGCTATTATTTAAGGAACCAGTTGCAAAAAGTACTATACAAGCACAGATAAAAGTTTACTTTGGTGACGACAAATTTATTCTCATCAACTTACCTTCAACAGGGGCGCCTGAGGGAGACTGCAGGAGAGGTTGTACAGCTGCCGCACAAATGAACTCAGCTCCTCCACAGTCAGCTGACTCCGTGACTTCCCGCTACCACAGCGATACCTGTGAAAAGGTGCCCATGATTGATGAAATCAACCTGTTTAAGGCACTATTACTATTCAACAAGAAAAATATACTAGAACAACTCATTTAAAAGCTTGGGTGACATTGCATATTAACGTTACCTGGTCTGCTTCTTGCCATTCAACAGCTGCTGTGCCACTGAAGCGCACTTCTCGGCATCTTGTGTGACCAGACGAAGCCGACGCAGCAGGTCGTTGTCAGGGAACAGCTTGGAGTCTGACTCAACGAGGAGACCACGAAAGACTGGCAGACCTAAGGAAAGAACAGCGTCTTAATCATAGTCTAACACATTTACAGCTTAAACAACCCAACATGTTGCTGAGCAAATGATGACTTAGTGCATCTACTTCTTTTTCATTATTTCTGCTGAACATGCCACTGGTGCTGCACAGAGCAGTAAATACTTTCAGGTCTAACTTATAGCATTATTGACTTAGATTAATTATTTCATGCTTTCAGGAGCTCTTTTGGTCCATTCCAGCATCATACAAACTTAAATATACAACAGGTTTTGTTTTATAGTTTAAAAAGTGTTAAAATTGTGGGACTGTGATAACTTTATTTAAAATCACTTAGTCAAACAGTTAATTAACATTGTTTTTACAGCCCGCTTATGTGATTCTGATTCTGAAAATGATCAAAGACAGGAACAGAATTTGGGGTGTTTCTTTTTGACAGAAATTAAATTAAAAAAAAAAAACATGGTACAACAAGTAATGCAAAGGTATATTTGGGCAAGACATCAAAGTGGAGAAAAGCATACGGCCTTAAATACATAGGGATAGTACTAATATAGTAATATCATATAATACAATAAAACCATGTTCAACTAAGAAGGGAGATTTTAGGGAGAGGCACACTCTGTCTGCGACGAGGCACTTATGCACAGTCCTTCTAAAAGGCACCAATGTGTAACCCAGCAACAATATGCTATGTGTAGCATGAATGCTGACTGGTTAAAAAGGTGACGCTAGAAGGAAACGGAAGTCCAGCAAAGAGGAAGAAATGTAAACAAAAGCACCAATGAGAGGCCACAACAAAGGTGGCAGTGTAGCAGTTTTTTTGATGTATAGTTTCACTTCATCATGTAGAAGTTCTTTGCCTGTTGTGACTTTTGTCTTCTCTGTGGCAAAGGCTTTGTTAAAGGACCAATAATAGCACAAACACACTGCCCCTGGGACAAAGCAAACACTTATAACGCCCGGATGTGGGTCTGCAAACCACCGTATGTACAGGAGGTGCCACACTAGCTCACCAGGTTAAACAGACAACAAAGACTAGAGTCTTTATTGCAGCGGGTTGTTTTATGTGTGTCATTACCTTCACTCTCTCCCCAGGCTACTCTACATTGTACCATCCAATACAGGCAAACACAGATAACTGCTAATTAGTACTAACAGACTAAAGTACTAACTAAAGTATTACTTTAGTACTGACAGACTACTAAAGTACTAGTACAAATTGCTTTGATGGTTTGTACCACACTGCAAGCCAAATAATTTAATGCCATTGAAAAGTCTTCAAAAGGCACAAGCAGCAGGTCTGCACAGGCAAGGCTGAGCAGACTCTAGCCGGATACAGCTGTCTGTGCTGGGGCGCCAACAACCCTAAGCTAATGTTCCTAACTCAAAAATTCACGTCTCCCCACAGTTTTTTAACGAATGGAGAAACTATCCAAAACAACAATTTTTTATAAAAGGCTGTAAACATAAATTTTGGGGTGAGCCTCAAGTGGACATTAGAAGAACTGCATTTTTGACAATCACACACTGGCTTCTTTTTTCAGCCTTGCAGGTTACCACTTGGAGTTACTTTGTTTCTCAAAGAAATATTTACAGAACTATTAAAGCTTCATGATTATGGAAATAAGAAGAAGCAGCAGAGTTCTGAAAAAACTGCTTTACTCTGCTGTCTACAGCTCCCTTGAACAGTGCGAGAGCCTCTTCATTAAACAAAATCTAATTCAACTAGTGGCACTTTTAAAAATAAATGTCAGAGAGTTAACCCCATGCTGAGGCGTCTAAACAGGATATCAATTACACTTCCTACTGTGTGAATCTTTTCCCAGTTTGAGCCTAAAGTACATGGAGAGGAGAGGATACTGAGGCAAGCAGAGTGATGAAGAGGAGACCCTGCTGCTGTGTCATAACACACCACAACACCAAATTCTGAAGTACACAGACTGCAGCTGGTGGTGGATGTGTGACATATGACAAACTGTGCACAACAGTTTCATTGCTTTTATGAAGAGGTCTTTTTGGAACCACTATTGAAGCAGTCAGTAAGACAATAGATGAACCTGTACAGGCAAAAAGAAACTTTCTTACACGTGTTTGGGAAAGCTTTTACCTACAAAGTTTATATATATATATATATAAATGGAGATGGTGTAACCATATGTTTGGTCCATTTATGTTCTCATTGGCTTTAGCTGCTTACCTTTCTTTTTTTCCAGTTTAGCCTCTAGAGTCTCTGTTACACGAGAGGCCCATTCATCATAGACCTCAGCTTGCTGCTTCACAGAATTCATCATCAAAAACAGGTCGTCCAGTGTGTATCTGTAACTGCAGCAGCAAAGCAAAACAAAAAATTATGGGGTTTAGAGTAAAATGCACAAATATAGTTCAGAAGAACCAGGGTTTTCTGTGATTTAATACTACAAAAAGTGATGTGAATATCTTTTATTTCAATCATTATTTATTGCCTTTGAATGTTCCGGTGGGACTTACTTCAGTGTGTAGTTGGTGACAGGGCAGGAGCAAAGGTTGCTGACATGATACAGACACACCAATACTCCTGGGCTACAGGTACAGGTGATGGCAGACAGGTAGCAGGTGGTCTTGCATTTGGAACATTGCCGCGCGTCATCATGGAGGTGATCATATTTTGCCTCCTGGCAATGCAGTACTCCCTGAAGGTGTGAAACAACAACAAATGTGTTAGTGTAATGCAGCGAGTGTGTTTAAACTTGACACCTCTTTGCACATTTTTTTTTTTACATGTATGTTACTTCCACCGCTGGCTAATAAAGATTAGTGACACATTTTCACATGTTTCTGCACTGCCGCTCCCCCAGAGTCTACACACTATGCAACTTTGCCATTACGTGTACACAACTGGTGTGATAACAGTGATGATGAAGTACCATTTTCTTCATTTTCTCCCTCAGCTCCTCTTCTTCTCGGATCATAGAAACCATGTCCTTGTGCACAGCTGAGGCCAGAACAACACTGAGTGTGTCTGCTTTTGTGGCCATGTTGCACACCATCTCATCATGGGAAAACACGTTGTACCGATGCAGCGTGCGATAGTGGTCAACACACTGCCTGCCAAGAGGCATCTGGTGGAAGAGAAAGGAGTAAAAAAAAAAAAAAACATTGTTAATTGAGTATGTAATTGGTGATAGAGCAATAGCAAAAGGGAAATTATTTGGTAGTAGTTTCAGGTAACAGGAAAAAAAAATCAAACCATCATTTTAATGTAAATGTTTTCAAATTTTCTTACTCTCCTGTCATAGTAAAATAATTTATTTCAGTTTTGAGCTGCTTTATAAGCAAAAACACATTTTAGATGAACAGATTATTTAAAAACTACCAGTCCTTACTTTTCTCCAGTTCATGGTAATAACATTTGTATAATACTGCATGAAAACACTGGAGGTAATCTAAATACTGATGCATGACCCAATAAAGCAGCTTAAGCTTTATTTATAGTCCTGCACTGAATCCCCATAGAGCCTGTGGCATAGTAGGCAATGCCACTGTTGGAATTTGTGTCTGCTTTTCTCTACCCTCACCAATGAAACTAAGGTAATCATGTGGTTAAACACACAACCTTCAGGACAGAGAGGAAGACTTCAGAACTAAGTGAATTTATACATGGATTGTCAGTGCTCTTGAATAGAAAAAAATGTCTACACTAGATGAGTACCACCTATTAACATCGTGTTAATCAGTATACTGTTTATGTCAGAGGTCATCTAATTACCTTGTCATTTTGATGATGGTGTCGTAAAACTTCTATCGCAATGTAATATTGCGAATTATTTTCATTTTTAGTGATAATGAGGCATATTTAGCAATGTTACATTTTTAAAACTTATTTCATCACATCCATTCATGCATATGTGTGCCTTTTATTTTTGCTTTTGTTACTGTTGTGTTTACTCATATTTCTTTATTCCCCATTTCTGTACATTTATTTTAGAAGTCTTAATTATTCTCTGTTGCTAGCAGAGGAACTTAACTGTTTCTTTGCTCACTTTGAGACACCTCAGGACCACTCATCTGCTCTGGGGCAGGGCCAGAGCAGATGAGTGGTGTGTGCCCTGCCCCCATACACCTCCGACCCACTTACTGTCCAGGAGCATGAGGTACAGCGGGTGCTCTTGACAGTGAACCCCAGAAAGGATGCTGGACCAGACGGAGTACCTGGCCAGGTGATTAGAGCTTGTGCCCACCAGCTCACCCTGATTCTCACCAGGATTTTCAACCTCTCCCCGGCCCAAGCAGTCATCGCACCTGCCTAAAAACAATCACAATCATCCCCGTGCCAAAAAGGTCATCCATCACCAGCCTAAATGATTACTACCCTGTGGCCCTCACATCAGTAATCATGAAGTGCTTTGAGAGACTGGTTCTCCAGCACATCAAGGACCTCCCCACCCCACCCCCACTTTCGACACCCATCAGCTTGCATATCGTGCAAACAGATCCACAGAGGACACCATCGTTGTAGCTCACCACTCTGCGTTGAGCCACTTGGAGCAGCAGCAGAGCTACGCTCACATGCTCTTTGTGGATTACAGCTCAGCCTTCAATACAATCATCATGGACATTCTCACTATCAAACTGCACACTCTAGGCCTCCCCCTCTCATATGTTCTTGGATAAAGGACTTCTTAACCAACCTGTCCCAGACTGTGAGACTTGGCCCCCATCTCTCCTCCGCCTGCACACTGAGCACTGGCTCCCACGGGGCTGTGTGCTCAGCCCTCTCCTGTACTGCCTCTACACCCATGACTGCAGTCTGGCCCACAATAACAACCTCAACGTCAAATTTGCTGATGACACCAAAGTGGTTGGGCTCATCTCACGGGAGAGCCAGCATACAGAGAGGAGGTCCTAAAGCTGGCAGCCTAGCGTTCAGAGAAAACCAAAGAGATCATCATAGACTTTAAGAAACACAGGACTGACCCAGCCCCCCTTTCTACATCAATGGCGAGCATGTGGAGAGGGTCCACACCTTCAGGTTTCTTGATATCTCTGCTGATCTTTCTTGGTCAGATAACATCACAGCTGTTATTAAGAAGGCTCAGCAGGAATTTCACTTCCTGAGGGTCCTCAGGAAGAACAACTTGGACTCAAACCTGCCGATGACCCTCTACCTTATCCATTAAGAGCCTGTGACATACTGTATCACAGTATGGTACAGCAGCTGCACTGAGGCAACTGTACCTCTGCTCTCTCCCCTCCCTGATGGACCTCTACACCTCCTGTTACCTCAGCAGAGCCAAAAACATCTTCAAGGACAGCTCACACCCTGGCTTTGACCTGTTTGCCCTCTGGCAGATGCTACAGGTGCATCAAAGCCAGAACAAACAGAACAGTTTCTTTGCCAAAGTAATCACCACCCTGAACTCACACACACACCCACTTGAACTGCGCAATACCCACATCTCGGTGTAATATTATATTATTCATATAATATAATGTGCATCACTGCAATGCGTGAGCGTTTAAAACTCTGGCACCCTGGAGCTGTGACATCAGCTCTGGCTGGGTACGTTTTAGTGAGTTAGTGAGTCATTAAGACCCTGTTAATGTTTGTACAGTAATGTTTCTGTTAGCTTACCTGTTGGAAACAAGGTCTCCAACAGGATGATGTTTGCTAAGCGGCACCATTTCAGTTATGTTACCTAAACGAGTAAAGGACAATAGGTTACACTGTCTCCTATTTTTTTTTCTTGCATTAATATTAGCGTTCATTCTGAATAGTTATCCTCTTCATGAACTGAATCGTCTGTAAACTTTTCAGTTGTTTTGGATGAAAAAATCCATCCATCCATTCTCCTCCACTTATCCTGTTTCAGGGTCGCGGGGGGGCTGGAGTCTATCCCAGCTATCATAGGGCAAGAGGCAGGGTACACCCCGTACAGGTCCCCAGCCTGTTGCAGGGCCAACACAGAGAGACAGACAACCACTCACACCTATGGGCAATTTAGAGTGGCCAATTAACCTAACCCCAGTAAGTGCATGTCTTTGGACTGTGGGAGGAAAATGGAGTACCCAGAAGAAACCCACGCAGACATGGGGATAACATGCAAACTCCACACAGAGAGATAGGGGTCTGGGACAAGGTGCAATCGAACCCAGGCCTTCTAGATGTTATTCTAAATGTGAGGCAGAAGGCTAACCACCACGCCACTGTGCTGCCCTTTTGGACGGAAAAATCTTTTTGATTTAATTTGAAGCCTTATTTGAACTTTGGGACAGAGGCCATTTTTATTTACTTATTTGCACATTATATTTTGACCCCGTGACCATGAACAGGATAAGCGGAAAATGATGGATGGATGGATATTTTCATTTAAAAATAAAAATTGCAGTCACTTTAATATAAATTGTTTCATATTTCTTGTGATGGTCACACTAATGTTAAAAATACATTGGATTACTTTCAAACTCGTATATTTATGGGTCATTATTTTAATTATGAGAAGAGACAACATGGTGATATTCACAGGTGGGCAGTCTTGAACAGGTGGCGTAAGATTAAAATAATCACTGACTAATTGATAAAATAATTGACAGATTAGTCGAATACCACAATAATCTTTAGTTGCAGCCCTATTCTCCTGCCTGCCATCATGCCATGTGCCTTTCTAGTTACTCTGCAGTTCCTTCGAAATCCTACTGATTTCCACACCCCATTAGTTCAGCATTTCTATTGTGTATTTAAGTTACTTCAGTCTGTTGAACAAATTATTGTGCTAAACTGCTACAACAGTGTGTGTGCCTTTTTTCCCTGGCCTTATGAGTCAGGTGGTGATAGTAGGACTCTGCAAGAACTTACTGAGGATTAATCCCATAGTATGCTGTGCTTCTGCGCCTATGATCCTGTAGTAGTCACAGATGCCCCTCAAAGACTACAATGAAGGATACTACAGTGTTTGTTTTATGTTGCGAAAGACACCACTGATGCTGCCGGTGCCATTTTACAGATTCACCATCAGTGTTTTACTCTGTCAAATTGATGGGCATCCTTCAGATTTCAGATATTTGGTGAAGATTTTATGCAGGATTATAAATCAAGCTGTATACCAGTACTAACTACTAAAATAGACTGGCAGATTTTTCTTTGCACTCTATCACTGAAAATGGTTCACAGTACAAAAGAAAAATGACTTTTCTTGAATTCACAAGTACTGCTTTACTATAAAATTATAGTGGAAAAAGTATTATGAATACCTCTACCAAACAAAAAACAGGTGTTGTTTAAAGCAGCTAAAATAAAGTGAGAAGTACCCAGTCCACTGTGCAGAAGTTGACCGCCTCAGCGAAGTTAAAGCCTTGATTGAAGCCACTGTGGTAAGCTCTAGGAAATGTGATGACAAACTCACCAGCACACTGGTTTGTTCTGTAAATCTGAAACAGAGTGGAGACCAGAGAAGATCCTGTGAGAAAATTTCAAGTTTTATCCATATAACCACAGTGAATCAGGCACTGAACTAAGATTCAATGCAGCAATAATATAAAATATATAGATATAGGTTGCATAGCATCTGAAAAAGAATACGAACTGGGACTCCATGGTCCATCAGGGTGTTGGGGTTCATGATGGTGACCAGTTGGTGGAGCAGGTCAGGCTGAGATTCAAAGAGCTCTGGGGCCAGTTTCTTCATTACCTCCTCCAGCTGTTCAGCAGCAAAACCAGGAGCACCATACCAGGTTTTGGGTTCCCCCCTTGAAGTGAATAAAATAAACAAGAGTTTGTTACTACTTACAAATAAAATCTATTTGATTTGCTCAAGCCAAAATAAATCTATAAAAGAGAATATACCAGTGCAGGTAGTTGATGGAGTAGCTCCAGTGATCCTCAATGTGCCAGCAGAAGGAGGAGAAGCACATGCCAACATAAAGCCATGGCAGCGTCATCCCACAGATGTCAGCTGTGACATGAGTCAGTACAGATGGGTTCATCATTGCCAGGTTGTTGAGGTTCCAGCCACATTTGAGATATTTCTGCAAGAGTTCAACATACTCAACAATTGAATTTATTCTGCAAAACTTGTGGTTTATAAAACATGACTCCACAGATGTATGCAAGGTTTTGTACAGCTTATTTTACCTCATCTGCTGGAGAAACCTTAAATTTTCCATTTGGAATAGGGAATCCGCTCCCAAACTCCTTTGAGGCAATATCTGCTCCATATTCTACAGTAACGTCCTCATCAATGGCTCCAACCAAACGCCAGAACTCTTTCTCCACCAGCTCTGTGGGTACCATCTGTAATAAAGAAGTAAGAGCCAATCAAATAAAAAATACTCAGAGTAACATAGAGCAGTAAATTTATGTTCAGATCTTATCTACTTACATGAACTGGCATGTTGAAGTAATCAGATTTGAAGGCATCTGCCATTTGCCCAAATGCACGCAGAGAATAGTCTCTGTATGCCTGTTCAAACCCGAACGCATCATGAGGTTTGCAGCATTCCTGTGAGGAAATTTTAAAAAAGCCTTTCAAAAACATTGACATGGTTAGTTTAATGTGATTGAGGACATATAAAGTCCTTTTATGTTTTGTGTGTGTGTTGTATAATAATTATTTATGCAATTATGATGCCAAAAGTCTATATAACATTTTACATAGGGTAAAAACAAATGTGGAAAATTAAGAGGACAACAAGCAAGGTTTGGAAGAAATGAAAATCCTAAATTGCCCCAGGGTTTAAATTTTTGGATGTTGTTCAAAAGAGAGATAAACAGTGTTTGAGTGTGACCACAGAAGCCTCTGTATCCCACAGTTTGCAATGTAGACAGCTGAAGAGGTGGCTTCCTAGAGTCAGAGGTTTCAGCAACAGGACAGGAGAGTGAAAGCTGGAGATGAGAAATGGGACACAAGTGGAAGCGTGCCAACTTGGTTCCAGATTTGATGTGTCACTCAATGGTAAAGGTAGGCTGCAGGCTGCAGACTGTCATAATGCCACCAACTGAGGGGATAGGTCTCCAACCTTCAGCAGCAGCACCTTAGAAGCCACTTCCATTCAGGTTGAAATGTACCCAGCAACCTATGAATCTTTCACTTATTGCCATCCTGACTGTGTTTTATGATTTTAATTCTACCCCTAGTCTGACATTTTGACAAATTTCACACAACACTTTAGGTGTACACCTGGAGACATGATGCCACTGTGAACCGTCTGGATTTAACAGCCATTAATGTCACAGTTAACAAAACTGAGTTTTGTTAAATCTCAAACAGCAATTTAGAGGAGCTTTCACCTGCACTACATCACTGAAACAGACACAAAACAATCACTTGCTTTGTTCAGTCCTGCTGCTGTTATATAACTAAAACCAAAACTAAACACTATTTTTATATACTTTGTGACTCAGTAAAGTGGCAGGTTATGTGAGTCAGCCCCCAACAGAGCATCCTCCAGCCTGTCTGTGGTCTCCTCTGAGTATCAGGTGCTTAATACAGTGTAAGCAGTGTTTCAAAAGTAGGTCACGGGCAATTAAAAAAATATTTTTTCAATTTTTTTGGCACCCATCTGGTGGCCTGTGGTAAAAGACAGCCCTGCCTCATACAAGTGTGAAGTTTCCAAATAATTAGTTTGTGGGGAAAAAGTCCCTCAGGTTACCTCAGGATCAAGACTGAACAGCTGACCTGTTCCTTGGTAGTTTATTTTTTTATTTTACCTTTATTTTGCCATTTTGCCAGCTCGTCTGGCAGTCTGTAACTGCCAGACGAGCTGACCCCACTCGCTCCTAAACTACACACACACACACACACACTATAATATATTATATATATATATATATATATATATATAAAATAAAAAGAACAAAAATACAGGTGTGGAACTATGCATGATATTTTCCTTTGATTTAATCTATAACCAGTTAGTATTAACATATCCAGAGTCTGAGCAACAGTTTAAGATAACAGCCCTAAAAAACTGTAAATTGCAGTTGCAATATTAGCATAGTTTTGTGATATATTTTCGTTACCGATAAATGAACCCATCTTTGTCTTTAGTGTTGACGCAGTTATTGCAGAAGTAGCGAGACTGATCTTACTTCTAACCCTGACCAGTATTTTCACCTACGTCTAAACCAACAGGTAGCAAAAGTGAAAGTAAACAACAGGCTCACGGTCCTGTGATTTGCGTCACCAACGCCACACCTGCCTGCTTATATACTCTTTTAAAAACAAACATTATAAAACAGCAACAGCTTTATTAAAAAAAACAAAACTGAATAATGTTTATAGATGGACTGCACAGTATTTATTAACATTTAGACTGACATCAAGATAATGGTATAGATGGTTTACAAACAATTATTAAATCTAATTGATATTGCTTAGTCCTCTTTAAATGTTTGCTAACAGTAAATAACTATTTAGCTAATTTTCCATGTATTAATAGAAGTTATTATAAAGTGTTATCAGACTTTGCAGTTTATCCTCACCTGAGCCAGACACCTGGGGCACCTCCAGTCTCCTTTGGGAACGTCATTCAGAGGAGGGATCAAACAAAAGGTGTGGTAACTGTCATCACAGCCGTCACACAGCAACAGGCGATCTTCATCTCCCCCACTGCCACACACCAGACACACAACCAGATCCACCTGGGCAACAACAACAACATATGCAGTTTGCACTGAGATGAAAGTAACCAGATAGAAATGAAAAACACTTTTTATACAGACTGAAAATCTCCCAGTCCTCATTCATTTTATTGCAAAGATGAAGAATTTCAATGTGTCTGTAAAAAATATACTAAAAAAATGCTGTCAGATGTAAATAATCAGTTTGCTTTGCATACTGGTTCAAACCTTTATTTCTGCTCATTTTTTATCTTTTTATATTCCTTATGACTTCCTTTCGTTTGCTCTTTTATCTTTTATTTTATGTAATTACATCTAGCATTCAGTGTCAAGTTTTCTTTTCTTACATGCTACTTTTGCACTTCTATAAACAATAAATATTTAATGGACAAAGGAAACAAGTTTCCCAGCACACTCTGTCAAGGGATAAAAGCTGAATCTGGATGTCTGATCACATTGCATTAAATTGACTAGCCTTTTTTCATGTCTACTTACTGGACTTGGAGGAATTGGAGGCATGAATTTCTTGTACCGCGACTTGGTAACTTTGTCAGCTTCAAATACTGGTTCCTTACTTTCAACTGGTTCCTGTTTCACCAGAATCGGAATCTCTTTTTCTGCAAGACCACAGGAAACATTACTAAGACCATTACCAAGAAGAGGTTTTCTTTTACAGGAAGTATAAAGAATACATGAACTCCAAATTTGGTATTTTTAAGCCAATATCAAAACATAATAAATGCTTATCAGCACATAAATTACTTCACTCTTTCTATAGCAGTCTGCTATAATCCATTCATAAATGTTTATTAATGTTTAATGAGTCCAAATAAAGAGGCTGAAACCACAAGTGTTTGCATAAATGCTATGAATGTCAACAGATTAGCTGTTTCTTTACTCTGGGATGTGAGTCTGACCTGGTTCTGGCTTAGCGACAAAAGACCCCATCCTCCGCCTCAGGTTCGGCCTGCTATCACCAACCTCACCTGGTTCAGTCTTCACACAGACAGCCTACAGACAAAGGGAGAAGTGAAACGTGTGGCAGTTTAAAACTATGCAAATCTTTACGGGAGTGTTGAATAGTGAAGCCTGAGCTGCTGGTTTCAGGGAAGATTTAGTTAGGTTTTTGTGGCTCCCACCTCATACTTCATGCGTTTGGCCCTGCGAGCACTCAGACAAGCGTCAGGTGTCTGGGCAGGGGGCCTCTGAGCCTGATCTTGCAGCTTCTGCTCCTTGACGTCCATGCACTCCCTGCTTTCTGCACTCTCGACTGGCTGGACAGGCTTCTGAACGCCCTGAAGGAGACAGTGAGACAGCTAAATTTACAATGCCTAATTGGAAATACCTGAACATTCAAATGCTGTAATCAGGAAGATATAAACTGAATGCCAGCTAGGATAATACAGTTAACTAAAACTAAAAATAAGAGTGGAAAAAACATTTTAGTTAAAAATACAGTAGACAATAAACTTTAAACAAAATGAAAATTAAATATCTTTTAATTTTCTTTGTCCATTTTTATCACATTTGCTAACCACTCTCAGGCATTGGTGCGAATGTTTATTGAGAATGGGATGGAAAAATTTCCAGGAAAGTTTAAAAAAAAAATTTTTTTTAATGTATTTTCGTTAATTAATTTTTTATCTTATTTAATTACCTCTGCCAAGGAGGTTGTGTTTTTGGTAGCATTTGCATGCTTGCATGTCATTGTGTATTGTCAACATATAGAAAGCACTGTACGAAGATTTAAAATATCATTTCACATCTGACCTCTGACGTCTCCTTCAAGCTCAACAGATTGATCTGAAGGTCAAAATGATAATAACACTATATAGAGCTATTTAAAACTATGTTGCTTAGTGCCATTATTTGTATTGGCAGCATATAGGCATACAGAGAATGATATATGGAGATTCTAAATATCACATTATAGTTTGCATCCAAAGATAATGTATTTGACCTCTGATCTCACTTTTACATTTCACATCTGCATTCTTTCAAGTTGACCCCAAAATGTGTTATATCAAAAAGAACGGATTGTCAAGAGAAAGAGAATGAGCTGCCTAGTTAGTTATACAATAGTTATTATTTACAAATCAATCCTTATTATCAATTACCTACTCATACGTAGTGTTTGTGTAATATTTTCACTGCACGAAAAACTTCTTAAACTTCTTCTTACATTTAAAAAAAAAAAGAAAAAGAAAACAAAATGAATACATACAAAAACAATGCCATTCCTTTAAAAGTAAATACTGCCCAGAGAGTGAGCTGCTTTGGTGGAGGTTTGCACTCTCAGAGTGCTTCTTGTTTAAAATTTTTCTTTTCTTTTCAGTTTAATTGCCGTTAGCTTCCAGGAGAAGGTTTATATTCTTTATACTGAAGTTTATGATGTTTGAAAATATTTAGTTTTAATTAGTTTCAGTGTTAGTTTTAATCTGTAAATTATTATAATGTAAGTGGTATTTCTCAAGGATGAGATTCAAGAATTTTGGAGTATTAGAATACAAACACAATATTTCATGTTGACATCCCAGTGTTAAAAAAACATGTCCACTCAGGGCTTCATATTGCATCTGGTATTCCGAGTTATTACAGTTTAGTTATTATAGTGTTAGTTTTCAGTATCAGTGTTTTTTTTATTGTTAAAATGTTCATTTTTACTTTAAATTTCTTTTAGTTCCTGTGTTAGGTTTACTTTTCTTTAATATGTAAGGGTTAGTATTATACAACAATACAAATATTGGGCACAGTCATTTAGACATCCCATTCTCAATAAGGAAATGCACTAACACCTGATGCTGGTTGACAAATTTAGACCAAAGTGACTAAAACAAAAGACATTTTCTCAACTCTTCCATAGCTTATCTTTTGCCCTAGCTCCCTCTGCTCTGTTCTCTTTCCCTTCACCCCCAGAATGGCTGCCCCTCCCTGAGCCAGGTTCTGCCAGAGGTTTCTTCCTGTTAAAAAGGTATTTTCCCTTCCCACTGTCACCAAGTGCTTTCTCTTGGGGTGGGAGTCATCTGATTGTTGGCATTCCTCTCTAATATTGTAGGGACTTTGCCCTGCAATATAAAGTGCCTTGAGACAACAGCTGTTGCAATTTGGCACTGTATAAATAAAACTGCAATGAACTGAATTCATTTAACAAAAATATTTTTCACACAGCTAAAATTTAAGTCAAACAAAACCTATAACAATAACAACCGCTTTCATAAATTAGAATAGCTCAGTAAATCAATTACAATATGAGAACATAAAAAGCTCAATAAGATTAAAATTATACAAAAGAAGCAGCACAATTAAATCGAAAATAGAAATAGTGAAATAAAATGGATAAATGATAATATTTAGTTTAATTTTATGTAACTACAATAAACTTGGTCCTGATCAGATTCTTGACACTGTCAAGAATTCTTGTATGAAAACGGCTTCAAGTACCAACAAATACCAAAAACATAATTTGGTATTTAAGGCCATGAGGAGGATGCGGTTAGTTTGTCACCACAAAGAGCAAACAAACATGCCAAATTAATCATAAGGACAGATGTGAGACGGGGCAGTTGGGTTAAAGGTAATGATCTCAGACTCAAGATTTTGACTTTTCAATTTAACTAATTACAGTGGCAGGTAATTGTGTAGATAACAAATTAAAACTGCAGGGAGGGTTGCTCACATGCATTAAATGTGTAAACTGTAGAAAGAAACGAGCAGAAATATTTCGGACCAAGCAGGAACCCTTTGAGGGTTATGAGGCACAGACTTTATTCAAAAAGCTGACCTTTCATCAGACTTTAAGCCTGCCCTGCAGACTGCATCTCTAAAATATAATTTTTCCATTTGATTTGATTATTGCCCAGCACATAAACAAAACTGCACTGGTATATATTGCCCCAGTATATACCTGTTGAATGTGGGTTGAGGTAAATATATCATGAACTGATGTTAACATTAAAACTGTTCTATGAAGAGTCAAATGTAATGTCTGCAAATATAGCCCCACAAAGCTGGAAACACTGTATGAAGCCCAGAAACAGATAAACATGCATTTTGTTAACTGTGAGGCCGAGCAGCGCCTTAACCATGACATAAATGTACCTCGTTAAGATCGGGATCAGCCTCCAAATGCATCAGGTTGGAAGCTGGATCTGGTGCCTAAGGGAGGAGAGAGCTTTGGTAATTATACAATCTAAAGTGACCTGTCCAAGAGGTCACACAGGACCAATTAAATCAGCTCTTCTGCAACATGTTGTAGAATATTAAGAGTGCGCTACCTTAAAATGACTGCAAAAATCAAACAGACAGCACCCCCACCCCAAAAAACCCCACCATAAAACATACCATTCAACACAGAACATACAGTTCTAATAATTCGTTTGTTTTATACTGATTTTAATCTTTATCTTGTCTGTATCACATTCATCTGCTTCTAGTTCCAAGTGAACTGCATTATAAGACATTTGTTTATAGATGCATGAAATATAAATTATTTGCATTTGCTGAAGCAAAATGAGAAATTCCAGTTCAGGGGGTATTTCCTGTTTTTATTGTCCTACTTATTTATGCAAGTGTCTACCCATGCCTAACAGTTTATTGTCCCCACAGCCACCTGCTGTGCCCTAAACCATATTAAGACGTCACCTGTCTTTCTGGGACTGATTGATTGCTCCTTACTGTACTACATTTAGGTTCTGTTTTATTGAGCTTTTACTATTTTCCACTTAACTGTGCTCCCTTTGTTGTGTAATTATTTACCTTCCTAAGCTATTTTGTTTTTGATATTCTGTTTATTATATTGAGCTTAGTTGTTTTTCATGTTTTGGCTGTACTGTAATGATCCAACCTTTGGGACTGCCTGCTGTAATAGTCTTTATTAAGGCCAGTGGATGGGAAGTATTGTAAAATGCTCTGGTTTGGGTCTTAATTGGCACATGCAAGCAAGACCACATACGGCCCACATTGGCTTCCTCACATTGGCTGCCAGTCAGATTTAGACTTAAGTTTAAGATTTTATTGTCTGTTTTTTTAAGCCTTGCATGGGTAGATATACCCCCTTACCTCTCTATTTTTTAACCCTGCACATTCCCACTAGATCACTGAGCTGTGCAAGCAAATGCACAGAGGAGATCGGACCTTTGCAGTAGCTGCTCCTAAATTGTGGAACAAAGTACCTCTACACATCCCAGCCTTCCCAACGTTTGGAAACCCCTTTCGATTCACTGACTTTTAAACTAGACTGATTAATTTTTATCTGTGCTACTGATTTAAATGTGATTATTTAAAAAAACTTGCCTAAATGATGAACACAATTCATTGAACACAATCATACGGTCACATTTCAGACACTTTCCCATAACTGGTAAGTAAAGTTCTCACAAACCTTATTGAATAATCTGATATATAAAAGCTGCTGACACTCTGATCTGTTAATACAATGACAGCATTTTTAATGTAATGATCATTTTTAATGAGTATACAGCATGAAATGTAATGTGCTTTGAGAAGTCAAATGAGTTAATCTGGCACTTTAGCTTAAAAATGCCAAACCAATGGGGGAACTACATAAGGCACATTACAAAGAAATCAAAGCTTTGCCCAATACTGCTCAACATACACAGTGCTACAGTGGTCCTGGAGGGTTAGTCTATGTTACTAAGCCTTTATTGGCAAATACCAGCAGATCCAATTCCTGTGTGTGCAGTGCATCTGTATACCCTAAAATGAATTAATTAAATGTCATTTAACAAGGAAACAGGAATAATATTACTCTTTAATTCTACCTAATACATGTTAACAAGTGAAATAAGAAGCTCTAACAGTTATGAATTGTGTTAATTATTTAGGCAAATAGATATGTTTTTTTTATCGTAATATTTAATTGGTATATTACAATGCAATAGCCCATGTTACACTTGCCTATTTCTCCCCTACACTGCTGAGGCACTCAGAGTCTCTAAACCCAGCTGGATATCAATGCTGCAGTGCTTCCCAAATTAATGAAACAAGCAGAAATGGGTTTAGAAAAGGGAAAAAAAAGAGGCAAACAACAAAAAGAGGATGTTGACTGTGACCCATCATTTTTATGTTAACTGTGACCTGATAATTGGTTTATTCAACAAAATCAGGAAAAAAAAAAAACCCTGTTTGCTATTAACATTAAAGTTGTTGAAAAAATGTTCTGCAAAATGACATGCAAGCACATCTGGAGGCTCAATAAGCTGCTGCTCACAAATTTATGAAAAAGCTCTGGCTGCTTCATTTGTGCTTTAATTTCAGATTCTTTAAAGATTTCCGCAAATTTGTACTGTGGTGGTTAGGGTAAGGTACAGTACACCTTGTATTCTCTGAATTACCACAAGTAGGCCAATGAAAGTAGAAAACATCCCCTAAACTGGCATTTCTCATTATACTACACACATGGACCAGATGAGCAACGCAGTCCTCAGGAAAAAGATATGCTGTCAGACTGATGCATGCATCCAACTCACCAGCAGGTTTGTTCCACTCTGAAACAGATTGTAGGGATAGAGGATTCGCTCGTAATGCCCTCGCAGGTGTGAGCCGACAGCTTTGCCAGGGGCGAAGCCCATTTGCAGCGCAATCTTGGTCCATCGCCTGTCCCGGCAGACGATATCAAACCCACCCTCCTCTGCTACCAGCTGAAGTGACGGATAGTTCATTATGAGTGTGGTTTAACTGGATTATTACATATATACACTGACAGTTTTTCCTGCATATAAAAAAGGTTTTGATCTTCCACTAAAGAAAATTGCCAGGACTCTGACTGTTTTCAACAAATACTTTTTGAAGAGGGGTTTAATTTACTCTTAATGCTTAACTTAAAATACATTGTTGTTTATTAAGTAGTAAAACACACTGTTTTTTAATTACATGCAGACCAATCATGCCTATGTGAGCAGTCACTCCTCCAAAAGGCCTGTTCTTTCAGTCAGTTAAAAATCCCTCTATATATTATTTAAAGTGCAAGCAATAATCAACCTTATTTAGCTTATATAGATCCAAAATCTTCCTCTCCACATGAGGAATCTTCAGGCTACACCCCTGCAAGTCCCAAAATTTGGCAATCTGGTCCAAGAAGTTGAGCTTGACTCTGGTTTGTGCCTGACAAAGGGACAAGCAATGAGAAAAATCAGCTAAAAACCCAAAACACCAAGAAGATTACATGACACAGTAAAAGCAAAAATAAATAAATAAATAAATAAAGTCCAAACAGGCTAAGAATATGAAGTGCTGTTCTATTGCTTGTTTGGTTTTTCAAGAGTAAATTAATGCACTTTCAGTCTTCAGACTGGTAATATCCAGTCTACACAAACAATCCTTTATTTCATAACATTATTGCAGAGCAGTAATAACACAAATGGGCTTTGTTTCATATTTGCTTTTCATTAATGTAGTCTCTGTGGGTGTTTTCACTACATGAATGGGTTAAAAATAGAACAGAATTTCAGAGTACTGATGCATAGGCGGAAAAAACAGTCAAATTAGGGACGGTATGATCTGACTAACAAAACTCACCTCCAGTTCATTAAGCCTTTGGATCCGAGGAACAAAGTGAAGCTTGTCAACATCACAAGCAAATGGAGGCTGCCAACCCTAAACAGCAACAAAAATACAAATGAAGGTCATTGAATTGCGTTGTCT
The DNA here is from genome assembly GCA_024447675.2 of Pterophyllum scalare. NCBI lineage: Eukaryota > Metazoa > Chordata > Actinopteri > Cichliformes > Cichlidae > Pterophyllum > Pterophyllum scalare. The sequence continues at coordinate 23,765 of JAMQGT020002347.1, read as the reverse complement.
TCTATGACTTTCATTCTTGCATTAGTATGTCATGTGACTGAGCCCATTGAGTTTTCCTTTTTGAAAGTTTTTCCACTTGTGTTTGGACCCAAATTATGGAAATTTTCAAACTTTTTTTTTTTTTTTTTGCCGCTGGTGACTTAACTAAAATGAAATTTGCCAGGTAAAAGAGGCATATGACTACATACTGGTAGGCAAGGTAAGGCCTGCTGATAGCTGAGAGAACAACAATCAATAACCTCATCATACTACACACAGGCTGGCATATACAATGAAAACACCCCCATCCACCCCAAAAAACACCCATGCTGGGCCCCCAAGTTCTTTTTTTAAGTCAGTGGCCAACGTCTCTCCCCCCCCCTCACCACTGGCACACAAAATGGCCAGATGGAAGATTCACTCACCAGCACAGCTTACCACAAAGCCAACATGGAGGACAACACCCTACAACACAGGCTCATACATGAAGAGTGGCTCACTCTTACCAAACACATTATAATAACATGAACGACGAGGCTGTAGGTGGCTGTAATATGGCGGATTTAACAACAACTTTTCAAACTGAAAACCCAGTGGAGTCTTTGCCCCATCTTCAGGCAAAATATTTGACACTTACAGGAAATAATGAGTTAATTCTGGACAGGCGAGATAAGTACACTAAAAAAAGTGATGGGCCACACAGTGGAGTGCGATGACTACTTCTTCAGGATGCTCTTGAGCAAATAATCCATAATTAATGCCAACTTCAAGGCTGCGAGGACACTCGGGGACAAACTGGATAAAAGCATAGTCCCTCATAAGACCACATCATGATCATCTTCTTCTTCTTCTTCTTCTTTTTCTTCTTCTACGCAGCCTAATGGCTTCCGCATAGCCACCTATGTCAAAAGCTATGCGTTGAAATATGACAGGTTGAGCTGTTAGCTGGCGTTAGCCTAGCCAAGCTAAAGTGGCTCAATGACCGGGGCCACCGACGCTTTGTTGACACACGGTGAACCGCGACTATAACCCACTTTCAATACACTGACACGTCTACGAGGCTGCTGGCGAACTTAAAGTCGACCAAAAACAGCGCAGATGCGACGTGAACAGTCACGAAGCTAGCAGTGGCAGCACAAAGAATGAAACAGCCATTTATCCGCCATGTTGAGCAGTCCCTTTAAATCCCCAGCGCTCCGTCTTAACAGCGAACTAATTCAGCATCCGCGTCTCCATAACGCTTTTCTTTTACCTTTAAAGGCACTCACCGGTGGCGGTCGCACTTTGCAAATGCCCGTTTTTTCAGCGATGGGACGGATCTTATTGATGAAGGCGTACGGGTCTCGAAATTCTTCCCAGCTGGGCTCGAAGACCGGGCACTCCGGAGGAGGCTTGAACTCGTCCGGCCGAGGCTGGCTCATCGTTTCGGACCGACCCAGTGGAAGCTCGAACAGGACAGGACGCTCGTATCCGTCTGTTTTCGGAGAGTGCTTTAATTATTTAATTAATTATTTTTTATCCCGTCTATTCACCGCCAGAGTCGGTGGCAGCCAGTCGACATCAACATGAGAGGAGGCAGCTTGCACACACACATAACCTACACACACTTCCACTCACACACACACATCCACTCACAGTGAGGAGAATGTTCCAAGGCAGTGAGCACGTCCGCTCGAAAAACTAGACACCACGCAGCTCTTATCTATGCATGCGTGAATTCTCTGTTTCTGCAGTTACATCGACGTATTAATCAGTAACTACAGATGGAATACAGTTTCCAATGTGTCCTGCAATATGCCACTTTAAAATACGCAGGTCTTTACGTACAGAAATTCTATATTATTTATTTATTTATTTTTCACATCTTCATGTTTTGTAACTATACCCTGGAAAGGGACATACTCCACTTTAATGTAGTATCTGATTAGAAATTAGACTTCTTGCAAATTCATTTTTCACAACATGAAACTTTATAGTGTAAAATAAAAACCCCACAATATTAGAAACAGAGCCCCAACAATCTAAGTATCCCCTTAAGAGCTAGTACTTGGGGACTGCAGGAAAGAACTCCCTTTTTAACAGGAAGAGGCCTCCAGAAGACCAGGCTCAACCCGGGTCGACATCTGCCATGAGCGTTTGTGGTGTGAGGGTAAAGAGAAGACAGAAAAAGGGAATATAAAGCATTCACACCGACACCACAATTTTTGTCACTCACTAACAACAGATAAGTGTTAGTGAATTTTACATAAATAAAGGTGCATATTGATGCAAATTCTTCTTTATTTTCCCCACAGTTTGAGAACCCACTGGCACAATGACCACTAACAGCAAACAGAATCACATGCAACACATGGGGAGTGAAAAAAGGGGAGTGAAGGAGAGGAAATGCTCAGTGCATCATGTAAGGCCCCCCAGGAGTCTGAGCCTAAGCAGCAAAATACAGGGATGATCCAGGGTCACCTGATCCAGACCTAACTATAAGCCTCATCAAAAAGAAGATTTTTAGGCTGAACCTTAAAAGTAAAAAGGATCTCCTGAACCCAAACTGGGAGCTAGTTTCACAGGAGAGGGGCTTGATGGGATAATGTGGTAAGATAAGGTGTTCAGGACAAGGTGAGGCTTGATCATTCAGGGCTTTGTATGTGAGGAGGATTTTAAATTCAATTCTGAATTTTACAGACAGCCAGTGAAGAGAAGCTAATACAGGAGAAATGTGCAGCCTTTTGCTATAGCCTTCTCATGAAAATGATTAATTAGATAATAATGATTATATAACCAGATGGGGATAATCAGCAAATAAAATGTCATATATATATATATATGTATTACAGCTTTTTTTTGAGCCACTGGTAAAAATAGATTTATGTTTTTCAATCAGTAGCAGTTATATGGATGATAAAACGTATGAGATTTTTTGTCATTATGATATTTGAATATAAAATGTATTTTGTGAATGTATTTTTCTCACTGTTTCTTGTAAAACTTAACTGCCTGTAAGTTACATGATGCTTGACATGATTTTTCATATAAAGATGTAAAATTTTACACAACTTTGTAGGCAAATTCCAATTTTGCAATAGTTTATTCAGTATAATCAATGTTTACTGTCATATAAAGTTTTAAGTTTACTACTTTTTAAAAAATATTTTACTCAAGTATGAACAGCCCACACTATGACACGAGTGGCAGAGATCAGCTCACCATCTGCTTCTTCTGTCTGTTCCCTTTAGGGGTCACCCCAGCAGATTATTTACCTCCGTCTCACCCTATCCCTAGGGTCCTCCTCTGTCACACCAACCCTCTGCATGGTCTCTGTCACCACATCCTTGAATCTTCTCTGTGGGCTTCCCCTTTTCCTCCTGCCTGGCAGCTTCATGATGGGACAAAATATTTGCTACTCAGATGTAAAATAAATACAGGCAAAAATAGTTAAAAGTCTTTATCAAAAAGATGCTTGAATCATAAATCCAGAAAAATCCTGTTACCGTTCCATCTGTAAACTCTTCATTTATGTGTGTGTGGACTATGAGTCTGTTAAATAAATAAATAAAATAAAATAAAATCTATATAATGATATATGTTAAGTAGATATATTTTTTAAATGTCTTTTTCTTTTTGTAAATATAATGTAATGTAATTGGACTCCCAAATTTTTGGCAATGCATCAAAAATTTTCAAATAAAAAAAAAAGAAAGAAAGAAAAGAACAAATAAAATCTCCATTTTGCTTTTTCCAAAACATGGGGCTTGGATTGGGCTTACCACTGCTGACTTAGGCCTCAGAGTGTTAACAGGTAAGAACACCATCGGATTTCTGGGGATTTCTCAAAAATATGTGTTTTTGTTTGCTTTTTAATCTTGTTAGATTAATGTTTCAGAATGAAATCTTTTACAGTTTTTTTTAAAAAGGGAAAACTTGTTATATATATTTTAAATATACCTTATTATGTCATGGTCTTACCGGTCTGACCCACTTGAGATTAAAGTGAGCTGCATGTGGCCTATGAATTAAATGGGTTTGACACCTCTGGCTGGCGGCCACGACGCATCTGCTCCACAGGCCTAAAATCTCAGTTAATGCCAACAAGTGTAACAAGCCGTTACTTTTTCCACTTCAGCATCAGCCTGCAACAAATGGCATCTAACTGCGGATAAAATCAAACGGAATTCTTGCATCTGAATATGTTAGCAAATGAATATAATGAAGTGGCGAATGACAGTGTGTTAAACAGCCTTCTTCTTTACTGACTTATGTTTACGCTTGCGCGGAAGGATATGTGCAGGTGACACTTTTAACGGCTGCCGGGACTCATTGTTTAAATAGACACTGAGAGCAGTTTGATTGGATGCGTCTCATAAAACATCTGCTTCCTTCTTTCTTTCTTTCTTTCTTATGATGCTGCTTTCTAAATACCATGAATACTGGTTATTATTGGTTAACTTCCATACAAAGTGCAGTAAACAATGAAAAGAAAGAAAGAAAGAAAGAAAGAAACTCTAAATGCAATTAATAGTCTGTTACTAAACAATAGTAAAACTTGCCCCAGTTTCTCTGTGGATTTAGGCTGTCTCATAATCCCAAACTGACTCCATGGCGTTGGGATCAGAGCTCTGTGGGGACTGGTGCCATCTGTGGCTCTTTGTCTTTCAGTCTACTGATTATTCTTCCTGGATCTGGCTGTGTGTTTTGGGGTCATGGCAACTTTAATGTGCTCACCTCCCTGACATTACTGTTCGGTAGATAAGAATCTAAACATCTAAGAATGCATTTGAAAAGTTCGGTGTGTGTAGATGAGGGGCGGCTGCTGTGGTAGACTGGTTAACGACTGCTCCCTTACATTAGCACCTTTCTAAGAAGAGGAAACTGTTGATTTTAATACTCCAGGCTTTTGAATTTGATATCAAAAGTCAACAAAAATGGGAGCAAACAAGATACAGATTTTTATGGATGGGATATAAGGCCATGAATTGACGTTATTAAAAAATAGGAGAAAACAAAAAGAAACATACTTATTTTGCAACTCTGTGTGGAGATTTAAAAACACCCTTTTCAATTAATTTGTTTTCATACACAAATAATTTATTACATCTATCTTTTATACTGTCCATGTTCACACAACAGTGCTTGTTTAGCATGTTAGTAAAACACAACCAAACCATTCCTCTACCCCTAAACAAGAGTAGGGAGCAGGTGGAGGAGAACCTGGAGAGGTGGAGGATTGCTCTGGTGAGGAGAGGAATGAAAGCCAAAAGAAGCAAGACAGTGTGAATGAGGGAGACAGGTGGAAAGGTGAAAATGCAAGGAGCAGAGGTAGCAAAGGAGGACGAGTTTAAATACCTCAAAGCAACGGAGAGCGCACAAGAGAGGTGAAGAAGAAAGGGCAGGCAGGGTGGAGTGGGTGGAGATGAGTGCCAAGGGTGATTTGTGAAAGCAGTAAGCATGAAAGGGAACATTTATGCTATGATGTATGGTTTGGAGATGGTGATCCTGACAAAAAGACAAAAGGCAGAGCTGAAGATGTTAAGATTTTCATCAGGAGTGATGCCTTGAGGCAACTGTTGTTCTGATTTGGTGCTATATAAATAAAATTGAATTGAATTGATTAAAAATTAGTATTTTAGAGGAACAGCTCAGCTTGAGCAGTTTAAAGACAAAGTTAGAGCGGCAATGTTGAGATTGTTTGGACATGTGCAGAGGAGGGATACTGGATATATTTGGCAAAGCATGTTGAAGATGGAAATGCCAGACAGGAGGAAAAGAGGAAGAGCACAGAGAAGGTTTGTTCATGTTGTGAGGACATGTGGAGAGTTGGTGTGACAGAAGAGAATGCTAGAGATAGGGTGTACTGAACTGTAGATAATGTTATAAATTGATTGCTACAAAAGAGAAGACATATACTTACTGTCTTGGTTTGTTTCCAGTTCATCATTTTCTTTCCATAGAAACTGAAACTAAGAAACAAGCTTATCCAGTCCAATTTTTAGCACACTAAAAAATGTCCAAGATCTGAGTTGTTTCATGATTTAAAGATGCAGAAGATGTTCCACAGGCCTTTGTCTCACCATGACTGGACCACTGTGGGAGTATTTTAACAGAAAATGTAAACCGGAACTCTGCCGTCAACACACCGCAGCCAGCAGAGAATGAAGCTGACTCTCCGGTTCAACTAAAACTGGGTAAAGAGAGCACATGACACTGGACAGTTTCAGCATCACTGCATGGGCTACCTATTTATTTATTTTAAATGGCAATTATACTGTTCCTTATTTTCTGCTATATATATTCTGTTACAATGGTGTATGTTCATTTTAACATGGCTGAAGTTTCAAATAATGAAGTCTGCCTATGTGTAAACAATCCCTGTGAACCTAAAGTTAAGGGTTCAGATTGCTCTAAACATTCTGTTTTTTCTGCCTTTGGCTCTGCATGGTGTCATTGAGGGTGAATATTCCTAATATGGTCATGTAAGCACATTATAATTGTTATATCTTTTTTTTGGTGGCATGTTTTTAGTCTTTTTTTGGTTTCTTTGTGTATAGCACTTTGCAACACTGGGCAGGTCTTTCTACCAGTCTCCCTATTAGTCATGACTGAAGACTACTCAGGTGAGTGTATGAACATTTATATCAGCTCACTTCTCCAGCTCACCTGGACTGTTAAAACCGGACAGAAAGAGGATAATGATCTATAACAGCAAACAGGGCAAGACGTACAGGAGTTGAAGGTGGCAGGTCCCCACAGTCTTCAGTGGAAGTTATAATGCTACAGTCATATTTTTGGATGCTGTTCAACCGCCACACCACCACAGTTTGTTTATGGAAAAAATACTGTGTGTGGTTGCTGCATGAAGCTCTGCATGGTGTTTGATCGTGCGGTGTTCACAATCAAACGACGCATCTCAGGAGGACATGCAGCCAAATGAGAGGAAGCTGTTATTTTTAGTAGGTGGTGAAGTGGTTAGCACCTTTGTTGCCTCAAAGCAAGAAGGTTCTGGGTTCAAACCTGGGGGATGGCTGAGCTTTTCTGCATATGCATGTGCTATCTGTGCCTGCATAGGTTTCCTCTGGGTACTCCGGCTTCCTGCAACACCTCTAAAGACACGTGTGTTAGGTGAACGTAAATGTGAGTTTGAATGGTCATTCTCTCAGCCCTGCAATGGATTTGAAAACAGTCCTGGGTGTACCACAGTTCCCATGTAAAGTCAGCTTAGATAAACCCGTGAAAGCATACCGGAGAAGAAAAGCATTAAAAAGGTAACTTGCTATTTGATTAATAGGCTCTTCTGATTTGTCTTGAGGTAAAGTCTGATATTGCTGCCTTGCGTGAAGTGCAGAGGCAGACAGGAAATATGAGCAGGAGTGGGGGTGGAGGAACATATATCAAAGATCCCTGGCCTGAATTGTAAAGGTGTCATGTGTGGTTACCTGGCATCATCTTAGACCACTGTGTCTCAGACAAGTTTCACACTGAATTTGCAAAGACAAACTTTATTCAGAGCACAATTCAAATGCAACTTAACTCACTTAAAAATGGCATTATAAAAAAGGCAGTGAGAAATGTATTCGCTTTGGTTATATAGGATGAAATAACTGCTTCGCTATCACAGATTTAGGCCTCGCAAATTTCAGCATTCTTCATCATCGTTTTCAGAGTCGGGGCTCATTCGGCCCAGCTCTTCGTAATCTTTTTCCAGACAGGCCAGGTCCTCTCTGGCCTCTGCAAACTCTCCCTCCTCCATGCCTTCACCAACATACCAGTGGACAAATGCACGCTTAGCATACATGAGGTCAAACTTGTGGTCAAGACGAGACCAGGCTTCTGCAATAGCAGTGGTGTTGCTCAGCATGCACACAGCCCTCTGGACCTTAGCTAGGTCTCCACCAGGAACAGCAGTTGGAGGCTTGTAATTAATGCCGACCTGTTAAGAAAAATTAAGAATCATAAATAAAATCTACCTTAAGGTGTACTTCTTACCTTCACATCGGCTTGTTAAGGCCTCACATTGACTGGTTTCAACCCCTAGCAAACACTGGTCACTACAGAAAAATGTGTATTCCCTGACCAGCTGGTGAGTGGTTGCTTGAAGTTGCTGACAGTTGCTAGGTGAAACTGATCACAAAGCCAGTACTGCACCCAAACCTCCTTATGATTACTATCCAATTACCGCAGTTGCCCATAGTTTGCTTGGAAAACACTGACTTGTCTGCAAACACTTGCAAACTAACTGCCGAACAGTAGTGAAACTTTAAAAAGTGTGATGCTAACCGGAAACAGAGAATGTTTCAAAGTTGCCCCTAGTTGACATATAATGATCTGCTACCTTGTTTCTAGCTACACAGCTACAGTTAGGCCAATATAAAGACACTGTGTTCAATAAAAAAAAATCATGTTGAGTGTCCCCAATGGGAAGAGACAAACTGCATCATATGGAAGGAAGAAGACAGCAAAAACCTCAGGCAACAGAACATCTGAGATGATCCATCTACAGCACTAAGTTAGTCATTAATATGTTGCTGTGTGGTTTGGATTACTCGCATGAAAAAGTTCTACTCTGAAGCTTAACACCCACAGTGACATTTTAGTCAGATATAGAGTTATTGTTTTCTGAAGTGTTAAAACATTTTGTGTGACATGCTTCACTTTAACTGTGCTAATAGTACGGTATAGAGGCAGAGAATGATGTCTATTAAACAAAAAACAAAGGACAAAGCACTGCAGAACTTTAAAAAGATGGGAGTCTCATTCAGCACAGGAGACACTTGGACAGAGAAACACGGATGTTAGATAATAACTTAACAAGTGGGTTGCTAATGTAGAAGGTGTATTTAAAAAAAATGGACATCTCTTCATGGTCTGAAAAAGTGAAACCAATAAAGAAGCGCTTTCAACCTTCATTATTTTTAATGGCCAGCAGAGGGCGACTGCTCTGGTTGCCAGAAGTATTCTGGTTATATAGAAGTTAATGGGGAGGGAAAGGCCCCGACCTCCATTACTCTCTGACCTCAGTAAATATTTTCCTGATGACTTTATAGGTTCAGTTGTTGGTTTCAGGTCATATTAAATCAAATATGATGTCCATTTTGTAAATTATGGTCATCATGATGGTCAGAATGGAGGACTCTCCAGGATATGCTCACTGGCCAATGAGTGTACGGTCAAAAGTTTCTCACTCAGATCAACCCTTCACTTATCTTTGCCAAGATGGCAATGTGACATTGCTCAACTTGAGGCTTCACTAATCGATTGGTGGCATAACAGTGGCTCCATCAATTGTTTATAGTATCTTTGATGGCTACTAACCTTGAAGCCAGTGGGGCACCAGTCAACAAACTGAATGGAGCGTCGGGTCTTGATATTTGCAATGGCAGTGTTTACATCCTTTGGGATGACATCGCCTCGGTACAGCATGCAGCACGCCATATATTTGCCGTTACGAGGATCACATTTGACCATCTGGTTGGTTGGTTCAAAGCAAGCACTGGTAATCTCAGCTACAGTCAGCTGCTCGTGGTACGCCTTCTCAGCAGAGATGATGGGTGAGTAGGTAACCAGAGGGAAGTGGATGCGTGGAAATGGGACCAGGTTGGTCTGGAACTCCATAAGATCGACATTTAGGGCGCCATCAAAACGAAGAGAGGCGGTGATGGAGGAAACAATCTGACCAATCAATCTGTTGAGGTTGATATAACCAGGACTCTCGATGTCCACGTTGCGACGACATATGTCGTAGATGGCCTCATTATCAACCATGAAGGCGCAGTCAGAGTGCTCCAGGGTGGTGTGGGTGGTCAGGATGGCATTGTAGGGCTCCACCACTGCGGTGGACACTTGAGGAGCTGGGTAGACGGCAAACTCCAACTTGGATTTCTTGCCGTAGTCGAGGGAAAGACGCTCCATCAGCAGCGAGGTGAAGCCAGAGCCTGTTCCCCCTCCAAAGCTGTGAAAAACAAGGAACCCCTGCAGGCCGGTGCACTGGTCGGTCTGATGAGACACAACAGTTTCCAGTATTAAAGCAGCTATAACCAAATTTCATACAGTCTATCAAACAAGTATGCGAAAAAACTCCTTCTGCTCATAAACCTACAATAAATCATCTCTGATCATGCAGCTACACCTGCAAACACCAGGTGGAGCTTTGTATTTTTCTTATAATTGAGTGTTGTGTCAAATAACTTCTAAATACTCAAGAATTTCTACTCTCTGGTCTTCCAGTTTCAAAGGGGGCACCTGCAGGATAGTGAATAGACCCCATGGAGCCTCAAAAATGTAAATTTTATGGGGTAAACATTTTTCTTCTGACAACTTTAATCGTCTTGTGTTTGGTTTTTTGTAGAATCGGTTGATACAGTAGATATAATCTCATTATGATGTTTCTTACAGGTTTCAGTTGTAGTAAAACACCTGTCTGTGAGCCTTAGGGCCATCACATCACATCACCACAAGCCACTTTGCAGCGTCTCCCATTTTGATTTCAGCAACACCAGCAGCAGAAACAGCAGAGGTGGCCTCCTGATAGCAGTCACCATCAACCACCAAAACCAACTGCTTCCTACACAGACACGCAAGTTTCCATCTAAGCCTAACTACATGTCTAATGTCTAGCTACTGTTTGGAACAGTTGCTATCAAGAAAGTTTATCTCATGGTAAATCCTTAACACACCAATCAGCTAGCATTTTATGGGCCAAAACAGCTTCACTGTAAGAAAAACTAAAGGATACAAATGTAGTTTTATTTCAACTCAGACACATTATTGATACTGTATTCGTGAAAACTAAACAAAATTTTGGATTTTTTTTTTCTAGAAGCAGGTGTAAATGATTTAGATCCAGTCCTTCCTCTTCTTTGAGGACTATCTCACAAGTACCAGCAGCAAAACTGCAGTCCGTTTCTATACAGTGGGATTAACAGGGATCAAAAAAGCTGCTCTAAATTGGCTTTTTGTAATTACTGTGCGGAAAATAGAGCAGCTCAGATACTGTTAATGAATAATAAAGCAAACAGTCAATCTAACTTGCAATATATTTAGGGCTTTCAACCACATATTACGGTCTTCATCATGGACAGAGGTAGCTAAGTGTGACGCAAGTGGCTGGGCGTGTTATTACCCCCCCCCCGTGTCTCTGCTAAAGAATGATATTTCACAGGATAATAATAAACACAGAAAACTCCATCTGCAGATTAGGACTGTGTGGTGTGCATGAAAGAAATAGAAAACCCTCTTAAGTGGTCCATTTATGATGAAAAAAACAAACATTTATGTGTCAAATTTCATAGGTCAGTAATTAACCTTTAAGCTTCTTAATCTTCTCATAAATGTATGTGATGATCTGCCCCTGGCTTTGCAGTGGTTTAACTATGCACAGTGAACCAACAATCTAAAACAGAAACCTTTAACATAAAACCACATGTGAACAGATGCTAATGTTGTCTGTCGTGTTCAGGCAGAAAATATACCCATCTCAGTGAATTAGAATTAAACAGCAGGCTGGTTCTTGGAGCAGCAAATAAACGAATCTGACAATCTTTTTCAAAATATGCTCATTTCCTTCTCGCTGGAATTTAAATGAGAACATTCATACCACTCTCATATCTGTCTGTTCAGTATGAATCAACATCCAGTAACCTGCTAGCTTGGCTTAGCCTGAAGGCTGGAAACTTTACTAGTGCAGTAAAACCAGTTCCTCTAAATTATACTAATTACCATGTTATATTTCACTGTTTTAAACAGGTTTTATGGAGTTGTGCCAAAGTTTTTCTTAGGCAGGTGCAGCAATTTCATAAACACAAGATCTGGCAAGCTAATTAGTGAGGTTAAGGCACACAAGGAGGTGGATCTGGTTAACAGAAGCCAGTAGTATTGGTATATTAGAGTTAGCTACTCATCTTCTCATCTGATTTAAATCAAGAAAGCAAACAGGCATATTCCCCTAAATGTCATATAATTAATTTAAAGGAGTACTGTGTCATGTATTTACTCTTACAGTGGTGGATTCTCATATTAAACATGGCAAAAGTTTCAAATAATGAGGTCAGTGAATGCACAAGTATACCCCGTGAGCCAGACTGCACTAAACACTCAGTTTCAGACAGTTTTTTTTCTATTATTATTTTTACATAATGCAATCGAGAGCAGATATCCTTATTATAGCTGTCTTGGGCACGCAGCTGCTGTTTGTAAGGAGTCACCTTAAAGGGAGAAGAGCTCAAATAGATTGTTTCTGATGCAGGTTGAACTGAGGGGCTACAGTATAAGAAGAGTCAAATAATATAGTAAATATATGGTCACTGAAATGAGCATATTTCACTTCCTCTAGAAAAAATTTCTACTTAGGTAGAAAATGTGTCTGTTTGAAGTTACAGCCACTGAACTCCAAATAAATAAATAAAGACAGACATTTAAAAACTGAACTAAATGCTCCAACAGTAAGTTTTTACAGTTTGCTTGTGTATTAATCTCATGCTATAAAACTATTATAAGAGCACCATTACCCCTACTGATACGTAAGATTGCTTGAAAAAAACAAAACACAGAGCCTTTTCATTATTACTGACCATTTTACGGATGCGCTCCATGACCCCATCAATGATTTCTTTCCCGACAGTGTAATGACCTCGAGCGTAGTTGTTGGCTGCGTCCTCCTTTCCAGAGATCAGCTGCTCCGGGTGGAAAAGCTCCCTGTACTTTCCGACCCTCACTTCATCTGGAAGGAAAGATTATATTCAGACCTGAAGAATCTCCATCAAGCCATTATGGCATGGTCCTAGGTCTCCCCTGAGTTTTAAGATTTTTTTTAACTTAAATTTTTATTTAGCGTTCTATTTGCATCATATGTTTATTGTTACTTTGCTTTGCTTTAAGTTTTACTTTTCATCCTTGATTAACTGCACCTATTTCTTGTTACCCAGCTGTTTCCTCTCCCCTCCTTAAAGAAATTCATCCCCCGTACAGATGTTATGAAAGGAGAAACTATCCCTAGAGGTCTATTTTATTTTTTTAAAAAATTATTTTTTTTTGTAGGTTGTAAATATGCCTCTAAATAATGTAAACTTGGGCACTTTATCATGGGAGTCTATGGGGATTGACTCGCTGTTGGAGTCAGCCTCAAGTGGCCATTACAGGAACTGCATATTTAACATTTCTGTATTGGGTTTATTTTTCCGCTTGATTTGAAACCTTTTACTACATTATTTTTAGGTTATGGCTCCCAAGGTGAAATGCTTTTTGCAGAGCTTCAGTGAAACTACATTACAGTTAAATAAAAGGGTAAGATAAAATGGAACAATCAATAGTCTGGAAAAGAGTAACATACTGGAAGAAAATGTCCTGTCCTTGGTGAAATCCACTGAATAATGCTCTCAACATCCTGCTATTTACATAATACGCATTGAATAAAAGGTGAAAGACTCAGCACTGCACTTGTTGCCTGGATACCAGTCTTATCTACATGGCCCGTGTGGATTGAAATGCGTCACACTTGATGCTTATGACCACAGATAATTGGACATGTCAAATGGCAATAAAAAAAATAAAGACAGGGGTTTGTAAAAATAAGGCACATATACAAAGCTGCTCACCGACCACTGTGGGCTCCAGGTCTACATATATCGCTCTTGGAACATGACGCCCAGAGCTCCCAGTATTGAAGAAAGTGTTGAATGGATCTTCTCGAGAGTTTGCTTCTGCAGGAGCGTCCAGGAAGACACCATCAGGCCCAACACCGTGCTCCAGGCAGAAGAGCTCCCAGCAGGCATTTCCTGTCTGCACACCTGCTTGGCCCACATGGATAGAGATGCACTCTCTCTGTGCAGAAAAAGATGCAGGTGGAAGTTAATCACAGACGCAAAGTATAAAATCAGCATAATTTTCCACAGCACAGCCACTAGCTGCAAGCATCATTTCTCTCTCTCTCTCTCACTCACACACACACACACACACACACACACACACACACACACACACACAAATCTCTTCAGAAGACTTTCTGCTTATCCCAGATGTACATTATAAGTCACAGTCACTCACGATAAAGGTGCTCATTAAGAATCCAGACAATGAAAGTAAAGTACCAATGAAATTTAATTAGGGTGATTTTCTGCATAGAGGAAATTTTGGCAACACCTAAAAACGTTTTGGTCCAAGCCAAAGAAAACACATCGGAATCAGTTTTTAAAACCAGCTTTGTTTCAGTTTATGACAGCAGAATATGTGTTTGTGTTTACAAAAAAGGCCAAAAATACCAAAAAAATGAATCAAGTTCTATCACACAGGTTAACACAGACTAATTTCCTTTACTGTTGTATCACCAATAATCTAAGACAGGAACTGCCATAGTTCAAATTCTAATGAAAACAAATTGGCTCAAATCATGAAAAAAAAAATCCATTTAGTCAAATTCAGACACATGGAAAATCCCAACTTGAGTCAAAGAGAAACATCTGTAAGTAAAATGATCCCAAAAAAAGTATTATACATACATATAGAAATACTCAATGAATGTCAGAATACAATCATTGAAATTACACAATTTTAAATTATACTGAAAACAACTACATCTCATAATTTGGTTTAAAATTCAGACTATTTTACCTTTACACTGCAGTTTAGCACTCAGATCAGCTAATTCACTCTCCTGAGCGCCATGTGTCATGCCCCTCTGCTTCCTATTGTTAGGTGCCAACAATAGGAAGAACAGGCCAAGCTCATTTCAACACTCTGCTGCCGCATCTTCTAAAAACCTTCCATCAGTCGTGTTACAGCACGTTGAAAATTTCAGCTCGTTTTACCCGGAGGCAGAACGTCCCCTAAGATGATTTTTCATTGTTGAGTGACATTTTTTTTTAAGTCACAGGCAGACTATAAAGAACATGAACACTGACTAACAGCACGCCAATAGTTCAATATTCACCCATAAATGCACTGCAAGCTTTGAATTAAACCACCTGATGGGAAGAATAAATGAAAATGGAAAAGATTGTGATAAAAAAAATGGCGTCCAAGTCCATGCACTCAAGATATATTTGAATAAGTTAAAAAAAAAGAAGCTTTATTCAAGTGGGCTGAAGACATTAAAATATATGGAGGTTTAATGACTTTCAGGGTTAAGGACCCTGGAATTATGATTGATGAACTAAAAGTGCAAAGAGTAATGTGAGAGACAGAACAAATGCAGAGCGCAGGCTGCATGTGCAGAACACAGATCACTGAGAAAAGGTGATTTTTTTTATGCATTAAAAACCAAATATTAAAGCTTCTCAATTTCCAGAGAAACTGAGAAGCTTCTTACCATGTTGCTCCAGATGATTTTAACAGCAGCTTCTGATGTGGAGTATCTGAAGTTTAGCGCCTGTCAGTGAGGCTCCAGACAGACACAGACTGTACAATTCCTCTGCAGCGTCCCGGGATGAGTAACGTGTCTCCGCCAGCACAGCTCGGTTCTGTCCCGCCCGCCGCCCGCCGCTCTTTATACGTGCAGACGCCTCTCGGTTGGGTCTGTCTAAAGGTGCTGATTCAGGGCTTTGGGAGGAGGGGGAATATAGATGTGTGGAGGGAGGGATGATAGCTTACCTCCCACATTAAGCAAGTTCTCCCTCAAAATGTTGTTTTAGACACTTTTCTGGCTTGTTGTTACTTGCATGCTTTAGAAAAAAAAAAGACATTTGGACAGAAAATCAGACGGCCTTGTCATCTTTGACAAGTTTATTCCTATTTTTCTCTCCTGGTAAAGCAAAAGTTGACTGTTTTATAACATCACACAGTTTATCTTTTGCTTTCAGAACTTGGCTCCTTTGTGTAGTAGAATGAAAAAAAAAAGTATTACACAATAAAGTGTGCTTTCAAACTCTACTTAAGCATGCATAATAGTGACCACACATATCTATATTACATTATGAAACTGTTATGTTATATTTTCTGTAGTCAAAGTGGAGCAATTTAATTAAACACTAAATATAAGCAGTTTAGAGGTTTGTTTAGAGGAAAGTATTTTAAACTTTTTTCCCAGTGAGCCGAAAACAACCATTTAAAACAACATTTGAACAAAGGAAAATTTCTATTTGCTTGAATTGCTAACAATCTTAGTTTAACCTGGTTAACCCGGTAATCGGTTTCCTTATGTAAATCTTAAGCGTGCATAGCAACTGCAGTTATGTGAAAAAAGAAAGCTTTTCACAGGACTCTGTGCAGTCCTGTGAAAAGCTAATTACACCCTTACTGCTTCCATAAGAATTAAGAGGGTAAGTAGCAGCCAGGTGCTGCTAATCAAATGCAAGTGTGAGCACCTCTGTAAAAGCGGTTTTGGCAGTTTGCTGATCTGGAACATTTAGGTGTGTGTTAACACAATGCCAGGGAGGAAAGACTTCAGCAGTGATCTTAGAGAAGCGATTGTTGCTGCCTATCAGTTTGGGAAGGTTCATAATGCCAATTCTAAACAATCTGAAGTCCATCATTCTACATGGAGAAACATTACTCACAAGTGGAAAACATTCAACACGGGTGCCAATCTTCCCAGGAGTGGACATCTTAGCAAATTCACTCCAAGGTCAGACTGTGCAATGCTAAGAGAAGCTGCAAAAAACCCAAGAGCTACATCCCAGGCTCTAGGGCAGCATGGCTTAAGTTTACAAAGTTGCATCTGAACAAACAGCAAGACTTCTGGAACAGTGTCCTTTGGACAGATAAGACCAAAGTAGAGACACTTCATACCAACTGTGTAGCATGGTGGTGGAGGGTTGATGATCTGAGCTTGTTTTGCAGCCACAGGACCTGAGCACCTTGCAGTCACTGAGTCAACCACAAACTCCTCTGTATACCAAACTGTTCTAGAGTCAGATATGAGGTCATATGTCAAACATCTTAAACTGGGTCATTAAACAAGACAATGATCCCAAGCACAGCAGAGAACCTATAATAGAATGGCTGAAAAAGAAAAGAATCAAGTTGCTGCCGTGGCCCAATTAAAGTCCAGACCACAACATGATTGGAATGCTGTGGTGAGAGCTGTGCATAAACGAATACCTACAAACCTCAGTGAACTGAAGCAACATTGTAAAGAAGGGTGGAACAAAATTCCTCCACAACAATGTGAGAGACTGATAAAGTCATACAGAAGACTATTACTTCAAGTTATTGCTGCTGAAGGTGGTTCTACAAGCTGCCGAATCACGGGGTGTACTTAGTTTTTCACAGGACTGCATAGAGCCCGGTGAAAACTTTCTTTTTCGTATAATTGTACATGTTAAATCAGTAGAGGGGAGTTAAAGCATGCAAAATTTTCCCTCTGAAAACTTGTGGAGTAGAGATAAACCTATATAAAACAGAAATCTCCCAAGAATCCCTAGAAACATATTTTTTCTGTATTTTCTGTGACTGTGATTTAGCATATGGGGAAAAAAAACCCTGAAGAAAGTCAGCATTTGTTTCAAAAATATCACAGTTCAAAACATACCTACTACGCAGGTTGGTTCCATGCAACTGAATATTGTCCTCAGTTTTGTGCCATGAAATGTAATATTTATCTTTTATTAAAAAGACCTTCTGAAGTGATCCTGTATCATAATTTGCTGGTCTTGAAAGGCAGCCTTTCAGCAGTATCTGGTTGCCCTCTTCAGCATTCATCAAATCAAAGCTTCAGCTTGACAAATGAGCCGACAGTCTTCTCTGGCCTGTTTGGTAAACATGAACTCTTTGTTTTTTGGGTCTTTTTTTTGGAAACCATGAAAATTTATGTTTCAGATAGTATTTCCTTTCTGGAATAAAGATATTGAATAGTAGGAAAAGCACCTATTGTTAGAGATATTACCAATAAGGGCTTTGAGCTAAAATACCAGCACTAGAACAGTAACATAACATTTAGCAGTGCATCGGTGTGCAAACAAAGTGTTCTCAAGTAGCCACTTTGTGACTTTGTTCTCTACAATATTTACTTTTGATTTATTTATCTGACATTTTACAAAACTGTGTCTGTTTGTTGGTCTTTTCATCTGTCTGTCGGGGGAATATTCATCTTTCTTCCTACCACATAGTTTCACGACCCTTTAGAGGAACCCATTTCCTATGGTTGGGAAGCACTGCAGTAGTTTTAATTGTTAAAAATGAGCAATAACTTAACAGTAAAATGCTGCTATTGTATTGGTGCAACACTTACAACCTCATATAACAATTACCAATCTTTTTCTTGCACACATAGCTGCGGTATAAAATAAAAAGTCATATAATATATATTAACAATAACTGTATAATATCAGCGCTTGGGAAGTAGGTGCTGAAGGTGCTGCAGCAGCCCCTGGCTGATGATAGAGGACTTGCAAACTACAAACTGAGTCCTTTTTAATTAAATTGTGTCAGTTATTCTGTCAGGTTTTAACGTAGCATCAATTAGCCTAACATTAGCCTGTTATTAACCCTTAGTCAATAATGCAATGCTTTTGGGTTTCCAGTGATTTGATCTGCGTCAGTGGTCGATGTTCTTAACCTCAAGTTATTTACTAAATCAGGCTTGTTTATAACAGCCACTGCAATGCTGCTGCTGTGTAAATGAAGCTGCTGGTGAGCATTGTGCTTTAGACTGAGGCCTTGCAGATGCCATGTTTCTCTGCATGTAAACTGCAGAGTCAGTGGTTGCAGTTTTAACATTATAAACATTTAGTACTTAAATAATTTTTATAGGCCATTATCATATAAAAATAGATAATCAATACAGATTTTACAATACGCTGTATATCATTTAAACAATGCTCTGTGCTGAGAGTGCCACCCAGCTCATGCTGTGTCACCCCCATAGCAACAAGTCTGGACATGAAATTTCTTCCCTATTAGATATTCCACAAGCAAACTGTATGTATAACTGCAAAGTGGAAGTCTTTACCAACCACAGAAACACATCCATGTCTGGGAGTTTCACTGCATGGGTTTCCATGGCTAAGCAGCTCCTGTAGGTGTAATGTGTAGGTAGCCCAATACTTGTGTCTATATAGTATGTGTAAATCTTGGAGATTCACAATAATAATTTGGAAACTGAGTTACTGGCATAAACATCTGTGTTAGCCATTATGTGGGTTGAGGTTATCACATGTTTCTAAATATTAAAAATGGAGTGGTGCAGTGATAACACTGATGAGTCTACCCTGCACTGTATTGTGAATGAGGCATCAAACTATTCTGTTTGCCAGGATGGTTCTTCATGCTTTCATTGTGGATCTAAGCGATGACTTTTCATTGATAACGTGTGCAGGGAATGTGAGTATTTCTGCATCACCGACTATCAGAAGAGTGGCCACAGGGTGGACCTTCCCCTGACCGAACTTCTTCTGTATGACCAAAATTTACAAAATGAACTTAATGTTTCAAATAAAATGAACAGAAATGAGTGAATGAGCACATCGTGGATTGTGCTCACAGAGGTCAAGTTTGAGGGCCATTTTCCCATAAACTTCTGTAGGACCAGAACCACATGTATCGCCCCCTGGTGGCTACTAAGAAGAATGCATTTTAAGCCACCTGAGCGTCTGCTTCTCTTTTAAGACCCAGAAGTTACATACATGTTTCATACTGTCTGTGGTCTAGAGTGCAGAAAGCTGTTCTCCTCGGTTTCAAGTTTTAAAAGTTTGACCACCTCCCCATTTACAGTCACTGCCAAACATACCCCAAATGCCCACAATTTTTGTACATTAATAATTTATTACTAAAAAACAGTATTTTTCTTTCTTTTTTAATGTATAACATTTTCAGTGCTGCCTGTTAAAATTCTCAGATCTCCCATGGCCTCCCCCGAGTGGTTCTTGGTCCTGTGCCACTCTCGGCCTTATGTTTGTCTGCTGCTTTATATTTTTATTCTGGGACTCCAGTAAAGTAGCTGTAAATCATTCACAGTTCAAAGAAATGCTTATTTATCCAGTGCTGGCAGCTGGCATTCACCTGTTCACGTGAAACTTCAGCCACATGCAGTATTGACATAATCCACCATTTCGACATCATACAGTGTCTCTGCCAGAGAAGCTTTAAAGCCCAGTAACTCTGACAGACATGGGAAGGGCCTAGCAGGAGCAGCAGCGCTGCACAGGGCGAGAGACATCAGGGAGCTTATGTCCTACTTGCAGGTTATATCAGTGAGAGAGCACTGAATCATTCACACAGAGAAAGGAATCATCTACTGGGTAAAACACTATTACATCATAACATCTGCCTGTTTTTTTAAAAAGACCTTTTCATATTATTCTAAGTTTTTTCGGTAAAAATGGTTAACTGGGACAGTAGGGATTATAAAACAGATATACCACTTGCTTGTATTTTAAAAAATAAATAAATAAAAATAAAGTCAACTTTGACCCAGCGACCTGCCTTATGTGTGTGATACAAATACTGATATATCACAGAAAATAACAGAAAAACAAGACAAGACTGCAGTCGAACGGTTGAAAACTGGAACGTCAATGTAGCTCATCCGACTCATGATCCATCCCAACTCAGGTTATTGTAACGTTTGAGGTACATAAAGGAAGTTTGCTGTGTTGAAGTTGTTTCTTCTTCTTTTTTTTTTTAAGAAAAGAGAATAAAAAGCCTATTAAATGAAAGTAAATGTGGACAGGATTTTTGCTTATCCTGTCCACTGAGTTATTGTGGTCACAAAGTTGAAAGTTGGCCGCCTGCCCGGCTGGCTGAAGACAATACCCCATCGGCCTTTTTCACAGCTCACCTGTGGGTTTAAAGTCTTTGAAGATTTATCAGCAGGTTACGACATAACATAGAAAAAGCATTAATAATTAACATTTACACGATCTGTCAGTTGTTGGTTGGTTTTAATGACTTTTAATGCCTTACTGAATTGTTTGTCCCCGTTTTAAATGTTTTCATGCCGGTGAAGCCCTTTGAACATTTACTCGTGATTCTGGGCTACAGCAACAAACTGATTTAAACTAACGACCGCAATGAGTTGTGGGACAGCATCATCGCCTCTGCTTTAGTAAAGGATGATACAATGTATCCTCTGCTAAAGGAGATAATAAAGGAAGCATGAAAGCACCTCTTCTTGGTATAAGAGGATTTGACCAGCTCGTATTAGGTCTCCCACACAGATACTAGACACTTCATCCAGATCCCCTTCAACAGGTGGCTCAGATGTACCACAGATATTCTCAACTGGTTCTCATTGTTTTTATTTACTTCCCAGGCAACAGTGATGTTAGGAGTGTATTATACATGTACATATTCAAATCTATACTCTGAGGAAAGAAAAATAAATCACAAGCACCTCATACTTGTTTTTCAAATTTGCCAAATTGAGGGACAAATGAATCAAGAACCAACTGGTACAGTTCAGTCATTTTCTAAAACAAAAACATCTCTAAATATATTTTCTGAGAGAAAGAATATGTAATAAAGGGATTTTAATCTAAAAGCACTGTTTACAAGAAAGAAGGTTGAATTATTGACTCAATGACCTTGCAAATACCAAATGAGTTCATTCAATAACAAGCTTATGTAGGATCATCAGAATCAAATGGGAGGCAACATGAATGCTCACCGCTTGATGTAGGCCAAAGTCATAAGGCATATAGCAGCAACTGGAGCCTAAATCTGCTCCACTGTGTTATGTTTTCTTATCATGAGTAGAAATATATTGCACTTTGAAGACAAACTGAAAAAATAATCTCACAGGTAACGACAGACACAAGTACCACCAAAGAGAGTCATGCAAGTGCTGATGGGCTCCTTGGAAGCCTCTTTTGAGGTGAAGTCTACCCCGGCGAAGCTGAATCTCTGTAGCACAGTTCGAGTGGTGAAGGGCTAACCATCCTTTAGAGGAGGCAGCCCACACTGGTCCACTTCATAAACTTTTGAGGGTACCTATTTGCATACTGGTGAACAGACATCTCCCTTTGTGGCTGTGTTTTAGAGGCATTAAAGCACAGTTTAGCTGCCTGCCCTCCCGCTTGCTATTCCTTTAGTGGTTCTTGGCAAACGTCACTTTTCTCGTAGAACGCAGACGCCCGCGTCGCACCGCTGGGTCGCCATCGAGGTAACAACTTCCCAAGAGTCGATAACTGGGTCGTAACATTCGATACTGCTGAGGAGAGAGTTCCCGTCATATCTGGAGAAATGGAGAGGAACTGAGAGTTTGAACCACAGCAGGAAACACAGTGCTGAGTGAAGCCACTGATCAAGATCACACTACTACAGTCTGACAAGTCTGCAGCAGTGTGTTGTACCCGTTCCAAGTTAAATCAGACAGCTGTGTGTCTACAGCTGTGTGTGTGTATTAGTACTATGAAGAAAAAGGGTACACTCAGACAAGCAGTGCTGAACAATGTAGTAACTCTTCTCAAATATCGCTGATGTACAGTTGTGGTCAGGAGTTTAGATAAACTCATCATGGACATGTACGTCATGGTAATTTTGGGCTTTTAATGTTTTTTGAACTGTTCTTTTTCCAGGTTGGAATGATTGTACAGCGTACATCTTTAATGACTTTAAAAAAACAAACATTGGGTGCACAAGTTTGAATTTATTTTGGATTTTCTCTGAGCCACATAGGGTCAAAAGTAAGCACACAGACTCATATATATACATACACCCTCACTATAATTTGGTTAAATGCCCATTAACAAGTTCCCTTAAGAGCTAATTTAAACTGGTTGGTTTTCTGGTATGGAACCAGCTATGTAGCCAACAAATTTTCAGTAGGGTTGAGGTCTGCAATTTGGGAAAGTCATTTCGGAGGCTTAATGTTAGCCTTTACTAATCATTCCAAAACCAATTTTGATCTGTTTGGGATCACTGGCCTATTGGAACACCCGATTGTGTCCAAGTTTCAGCCATCTACCTGTTGATTTGAGGTTTAAGTTGGAGAATTTGGCGGTAGTCCTTCATTATTCCATCCATTTTGTGCAATATACCAATACCACTGGCAGCAAAAGTCCTAGAGCATGATGCCACCACCAACATGCTTGACAGTTGTTACAGTGTCCTTAGGTTTGACAGGCTCACCTGTACTCCTCCAAACATACGACATACATCATTGTAGCCAAAAAAAAGCTCAATCTTTGATTCATCTGACCATAAAACTTTTATCCAGGGGGTATTTGGCTTGTCCATGTGGATAGCTGCAAATTTTAGTCGAGCCTGAAGGTGGTGATTTTGGAGCAGGGGCTGATGTGAAACTTGCCGCACTGTGGACAGTTTGGGTCTTTTCCCAGACCTTAGCAAAGTGGTGACACATCCAACTAACTTGTATTTACGTACAATTGATTGGAGTGATGATCTTGCAATCTGCAGTTGTTTAGAAATGGCTCCAAGAGACCTTCCCAACTTATATAAACCTACAATTCTCCTTCTTACATGTTCACTTAGCTCCTTGGATTTTCCCATTGTCCTGAGGATTGGTCAATCCAGTGAATGCTGTCAAACAAATCCTTTTTATGCTGGCAAAGAAAAACAGCCAGATGTAGTCAATCATGAACCCTAACGAGAAGTTAATAGGCCTTGGCCTTGTCAATTTAAAAGTAGTCAATTTAACTGTAGACCCTTCAGCACCAACTAATAAAAGATTTAAGTGAGTGTATGCATGTCAGTTTGAGCCTGTATGTATATATTTGACCCTGTGTGGATTAGAGAAAATCCAAAATAAATTCAAACTTGTGCACCCAATTCTTCCTTAAAGTCAAGATGTATGCTGCACAATCATTCCACTCTGGAAAAAAATAGATCAGTTCAAAAAAAATCACTAAAAGCCCAAAAATTACCATGACATTCATGCCTATGATAAGTGTATGGAAACTTCTGACCATAGC